>JPFL01000134.1:0-54764 GCA_000733385.1 Paramecium biaurelia
TTAAATAGATTCATAATGTAAAATTGTTAATTGACTTTTGCATGTTTTTTATTTACAATAAGATTTAAACCAATTTTTCAAGTTATTGCCTTCAAAACATAAAGCTGTCAACAATTGCATTTAATTACCTTATATTTATATAATTTGTTTTTGTATGACAATATCAAAATTTTTTGGATATAAAGCAAAATAGTGAAAATTTATCCCTAATACACAAAGTTTGAGGTTCTCTTAATTTTGACATTTTGGAATATCTCCTAGAATGCCCAAAATAAAACTGTTGCTTTAAGTAAGATAGTTCACTACTATATTAAACCCTGTAACATTATTAACCAGAACCATTTGAATAATTTTTTCATCATTCAACAATCATGTATAACTATTATAATTCAATTATAAAAATGATGTTGAGAATTAAGTTTAGCAACTTTATCTGATTGTAGAAAATAATTTAAAGGACTGTTCATACCTTTTTTACAAATTGCAATGTAGAAATGCCAACTATCTTGTGAATTGTAGGCTTAATACAGGCTCAGGGAAATAGTAAGATTAAAACTGAAACAGGATGACGGCATTCTCTTAAAAGAAACAAAGCAAAATTAATTTAAGGAAAAAAACAAAGCCAAAGACAAGTTGGAATTAATAAACAATACATGAGGTATTGTTAAATAGCTTTTTAGTTTATTGATGATCTAGTTTTACATAAGATGGAAACTGTTGTTCTATATTTAGTAAAAAAGTAAATTAAGCAAAGTCAAATACAGAAAGAATATTAGACATTCCTGAACTGCACATTTTTTTAAATTAAACAAATATCATTAAACCAACAACTCAAAATATAGTAAAAAGGTATTTCATTAAATGCCATATAGCAACTCAACTTTTGAAAACAAACAAATTTAACAAAACAAAAAATATCTTTGAATATCTTTGACATTTAGGCTAAAATGACTTGAGGCTTTCTAGTCTTAGTCATCTTAATGATTAAAGAACTAGAATACCTTGAATTTTAAGAATTCGATAAACTTAGTGATTAGAAATGAACAAAAAGGCATATATGTGGGCTAGAAAAATAGAATGTGAACTTAGATGGAAAAATTATAGAAAAGGAAAATCAAAACTCCTTTTTTCAAACTAGAATTCAATCCTAATGAAAATTAAAATGTATCAGAAATGAAAATTTCATCATAATCCTATTAAATCTATTCTTTCTTAGAATAAGTGAAATGAGCTCACCTTTTACAATAATTTAATAGTTTCAAAACTTCAATTTTGATCATCAAAACTAATGCGATTACAAGAGCGAGAGCAAAGAGTTGGTGTATCCTATACTTTTTTTGTATTTGTGTGGTCTTGTCAAAAGTGGAGAGAGTATTTTACATATTGTATTTGGTTAATATTTGTTCATAATAATCACCTCTTTCTACTTAAACAAAAGTTAGTAAGCAATATATGTTAAGAAATTCATAAAAAGAAAAAAAAACCAAATTGCAAAGATTGAAATTTCACTGGCTTTATTTCATAGCTTTGTTGTTCGAGCGGGATTTCAATTGCTGGTTTAATTTCTGACAACAATTACTTTTTTTTGAGAACTATTGTTGTTTATTAAGAAGATTTCAATTCAGATGGCAATTAAAAATTTTGGAATTCGCTCGTAGGAATAACAGGAGTTGTTGGTTTAAAAGTTTGTTATTGAGAATTTTAGGAGTCATAGCTTTTTATTTTAGTTTTCTTACATTATGATGGAACTTGTATACAATGTTATTATTCATAAATATCAACTTAAGTTACTTTTTAATTAGATAAGCTAAAATGAGCATTTAGTAGATCTTCTTCTACAAGTTCTTCATTTTTTGTGTCTTAGTTATCATTGATATCATTATCTTCATCCTGCTACCCTAAAATATATTAAATTTATTTGTCATCAGAGTTTTACTTCAAAAGAGCTAACCCTTCTTTCATTCCTTAAACCTATGATAGATCCCTCATTTAAGAAATAGAAAATAAAGAGTACAAGGCTTTTCAATGGTTCTTACTTACATATTGCCATGTTTTAAAAGATCATTTAATACTTGTAAGACCTCCTTGTTAAATTTTGAGCATTTGTTATTTCTCTTAATCTCTAGTAGTCATATTATATATTGTATCATATATAATCCTGTGGCTTATTCATACGAATTTTCATTCAAAGACTTTTTCAATTATCACAACTTAGGGTTCCTCCTGAAAAATAATTTTACAAAGCTCCAAAACCATTTCTTCTCACTAATGAATCATCCTTTTCTTTTTTTAAATATCAATTAATGTGTTAATTAACTTAAATTAAGCCATGAAGTGGCTCTTACATAAAAAATAAGTAGCCATAGCGTTTGATAATATTCCTTTACTGAATAAGGAGCATTTATAAAATTACATTATTTCTCAGAGTACATCTCAAAATATCAAATTAAGCTTTGTAAAATTAATCTATCACTTGCTCTTTTTGCTGTTGTTATTCGAATAGTAAGGTTTTTACAAAATTCGACAAATAACTGTAGCTAATATGGAATACTGACTGACTTGATACTAAATTAGATAAATTTAAAAAACCAAATAAAAAATTGTATATTCTATTTCTTAATTTTAGTTCTATATATCATGTCTTTTTTTTTGATTATTAAACTAATGTTTAATCATCTATAACATTTTCTCTACTTGACCAAATGCTGGTTTATGGTTAATTGGGTGATCAAAATTAACCGATTGAAGCTCTTATTTGTTTCCAAAAATAAATTAAAAAAGGGTATCAGATTAAATCCAACTCTAAAATAGTATTTAAATGTGCAATACTCTGAACAAGATGCCAATTAAGGAACATTTTCAATGAAAAGTAAAATGATGAGTTATAGAACCAAAGTACCAAAATTCTATAATTTTGTGTTTAAATATATTTTGGCTAACTTGGCTAAATTCTATTTTTTAGCATATCAATTCTCTTATAAAAATTTATCAATAAAACATTAAAATTTTAAATATCAATACACAAAATATTTCTCAAATACTACTCTATAATAATAATTAGGCTAAATTATCTAATTCATACGAGACAATAGGCTTTATTGCAAAAACAGAGCTATCATTCAACTGGTACAACTTTTAAGTATATGGATTTTAATATATATACATAAAATATTGATCAAAATTTATTGCTATTAACTATCATTTTCCTAAATCTAATTCGCCACCAAACTTAATTTCAATATTTATCTTCTTTCCCTAAGACCTTTGTAATAAAACCCTTTTAAATGAAGGGTCAAAATCTCTGGCAATCTCTATTTTGAGTTGTAGTGTGACTTTTCTTTAAGTCTACATTTTCCACAAGTATATTGCTTGATAATTTCTTCACTCAAATAATATTTTTGAATATCTTCTTGTCATTTTATTGAATTTTATTAACCTTCAATCATTTAATATAATCTGCTTATTTATAGAACAATTCAGGTCAGTGGAAACAGTGGGATAATTATGAACTTTCTTATAAGATTGAGACGAATTATAATTAAAGTTGGTAAAATTTGAATCTGCTCATAAAAAAAAAAAATTTATTAAAATATGATATTTCACTATTTTAAGCGAATATAGTTATGGTGTTCAAATTTCTTTAAATTGAACTGACGACACTTTAAAGCTCATCTAAATAACTAATATATGGTACTTTCTGGGTAATATTTAAAGTTCACTCTTATAATAAATTTTTTATTTTAACTAATCGTTAAATTGGGACAACATTACACAGTTATGTGCTTTCTTATTGCTAATTTATTGTACCCTCTTTCAGGGCAGAATTTAGATGTCAATAATCCTGATCTTAATTCACCATCCTGATTGTTCCTGTTCCAATAGAGAGAGGAATGAATGTTTGGATCGTGCTTAATCTTAATAAGTAATATGCATCAGTGGAAAGATGGATCTTGCCTGTTTATTGTTGAGTACCATTTGTTGCATCCTAAAGCATTTATGATAGCATTACTTTTTCTTTAATCCACTGATCTTGGCAGGTTAAGATTGAGTTACTTATTCTAGAATTTAAGTTGGATCCCAAATAAAATGTCAAGGGCTCGTAACGTATTTTGGTGCTTTCTTGGACTTTCCTTATTTTTTTATCCTCCTTTTAGACTTTAAGGTTTTTGAGCTAATTTAAAAAAATGATTGTATTTATCTATTATTGAGGCACGAACTTTACTCCTTATTGCCCAACAATCAAATCTAGTTAAAAAATTAAATAAACATTTTTGTTTGCTAATTGAATGATATTAAAAGAATTTTCAGAAATATATCACATTAAAAATTGTCGGAAATATATAACATTAAAAATTGTCATTAAAATTTAGTTTAAGATTTTAATGGGATCGATTATGAAAAACTCTATTTTAAAGAATATTCACCATGTATAATATGGATAAATTTATTGTTGTATTAAAGAAATTCACATCAATTAGAACTTCACACTTCTTATCAAATCTTTAAAAAAAAATTAGTTTTAATGATAAAACCGAGTGTAGTATATTAATTATTTAGGCTTTCTAAATAAGAAATTTCAAAGACAAAATTGATTTTGAATTCAAAATTTAAAAAAATATAAATACTAGAACTAAAGTAAAATTAGAGAAAGAATTGTGGATATTAAGAATGATTAATGATGACTATATTTAAAAATATCAAAATTTTTGAAAATTAAGATTATATTATATTTTTAAGAAGTAATTGAAGGAGGAAATCTAGATTAATACTTTTAAAACTGCCTTTTCTTTTAGAAGAAAAAGGATCAAAAATTATTTTTAAATTATTGAAAATTTGCTACTAAAATTCTAAGTTTGTTATGCATTTAGATCTTAAACAGTAAAATATTGACTTAGACAAATTGGTAATTTAGATAATTCTTGCATAACTTCTTTTGGTGTAACAGGATCTTGTAAACCTTAGCTATGATCCTGATCCAGATGTCGACCCCCAAATCATCGATATTTAGAGATGTGGAACACTAGGTTTCGTCGTTCTAGAGGTATTGAAAAATTAAGAATACAATTGCAAATTTGATTGTCTTCAAGGTAGAAATCATTTTGATTAAGAAAATTATAGAGAAATAATTGAAAGTAAAGAAGGCATCATATCATTCACAATTAAAATGGTAGTTTCAGTCTCAAAAATATAAATATTGCAACATCATAAAGGCCTTATAAGCTCTTTCATTATAGTATTCTTTTATGAAAATTAAAATAGAATAAAATATAGAAGAAAATTGAATCAAAAATTTATGTTATTGCTAGCACCATTTAAAAATATTAAAAGTTATAAAAAAAATTTATCCAAACTCCGTTAGAGCAATTAGTACGATCAAATTAGTTTTTTAGTTAAAATAATTTGATTTGCTAAGAATGAAATGTAAATGAAGCATAATCACCTTATCTTTGTTATATTTGTGTATTATTTATTATTAACCAATTTTTTTCGCAGTTTTTCAGTAACCAATAGGAATAATAGTATAAGTATCACAAATTATATCATTATTTATTTAATATATGATAATAATTTAGCTATTCTTAGAATCTAAATTTTTTTCTTTTTGAATATATCTTAGTAATATTGTATTATTTTTAATTATAATTACTTAATTTAGAGATGCTATAAAAATTATCTCTATCGATGTGCCATATATGAGAAATTGATATTCTAAAAATATTAAAATGGTCTGAATAAATCATGATGATGTATTTATAAAAATAGAGTTGATTTCATTTTATCATTCTTCTTTATTCAACAATTAAAAGAATATCATCTTGAATATAAATTAGGTTAATGATCCATTGTAACTGTTATCTTTGTTGTATCGTTTAATGAATCATTATTGGATAATTTATCAAATAAACTTGTTTTATAATATTTTTAGATGTTAAGAAACTATTCAGTAAGTATGATACTCTTTACAATGAACAAGATTTCTATATTGATCCTTAAGAACTGATACGAAAGAATAACTATGAAATTTTAGGGTTAATTCTTACAATAAAATGAATCTTTTGCCACCAAGTTAGGCACATCTCGAATCTTAAAAAGGTTCCATCAAATGTTGAAATTATGTGGGATGTTTTTCAGAATTTGGTGCAGTCTATGTTATTTTAAATTTTCATTTTAGGCAGTCAAAGTCCTTAATACTTAATTCAATGTTTAGTCAAGATGCAAACTTCTCAAACAAGCTTTGGAAGTCATGGCTTAAATGCACAAACAAATATATTGACAATAGAAATGTATAATTCTCTTTTACTAAAGCCAAAAAATGATTATAATGATGAAAATAATTTTTATTTTAAAATAATTCAATTAAATATCATATTAACAACACGGCGCATTTTATATATTATCTTAATAAATAAAGGATAGCTGTTCTTTATACTAATAATTATATATTTTTTTAATTATTATATTACAAGATCATTTTTAAGGTGTTTGAATAATCAATTGCTGACGCATGATTTCTTGTACAAATGTGAGCAATCTAAATCTTTTGCTTTTAATAATTCTTAGTATTTTATCCATAGCATTTCAATGTTTTAACAGCAATTTCTTTTTACAATAACAACTCGTGCCTCAACAAATAATCATATACAACTAAATGCTCTAATATTAGAACTAAATCACTGCCAACTTCATAAATTTAACTCATAAAAAAGAAGAATTAAGATAAAAGTTCTCTCTCATCTTAATAAATCCTTAAATAAGATGAGACTAATTTAGTTAAACCAATAATGTAATCTAAATAAACTAGAAAATACTAAAAGTCTCCAAACATAAAAACATAAGGACTCTTAATGTGCTGAAAATGTTAAAAAATAAACTATTTAAACCTCTTTAGCAGTATAAAATATACTTGTCTATGTTAGATATAAAGGAAATTTAATATACAAATTAATTTAGTTAATTATATAAATAGATTTAACATTATTGAGGAAAATGATTAAAAAGAAACTAATAACAGTAGTTCACGAATAATTATGAATTTACTTTTGAATTATTTATTTGTGTAGAGTGTATATATACACTCTCTAATGGTTGATTTATTCCTAAAAGATTGGTAAATCGTCTATTTGCAGAATGATTAGACTGTAGGTTTTACATTTTAGGAAATTTCTTTGGTAATGTAAAAAACAACTTGGTATAAATTAACATGCAGAAATTAGATGTTAAGGCTCAAAATAAAATGTATAAATATAGAGAATACGAGAGAAAAGTTTTTAATTAATTGTATATCTATATATAATATTGTATTATATCATTTTCTAAAAATATATATTTTATAACAAAATTTAATTATCAATTTTATCATTATAATTATAATAATCAGAATTTTTTGAGAAACATTTTAACCAAAAATTGTATGAATTAAGTTATATTAGACAAATAATAATAATAAAAAAAATGTATGTATGCATTTCAGCAAGGAAATGGTTATCACATTAAATCATTTTATGTAAACAGCAGAGCTGAGATCATTTTGCTATTCGGGAAATCCATCCAATAACCTTTTAGATAATTCTTTCTTTGTTTCAACCAAGTCTTATTTCATTAATTATATCTTTTTTTACCGTTTATCTACTAAGTAAATTTTTATAAACATACCTTCCAAAGTCTTAACCCTATAATCTTGTTCGATATCAACTTAAAGTAATTTTTCATCCAATAAATTTTCCGAAATTTCACATTTCATAACAAGATATTATTAGGTTTGATTTTCAGCCATCATTGATAATTGTTAACTTATATAAATTTCAGGGTATTTTTAATTCAATTTCAAAAATTCCTTTGTTACAATCAATTTCTTTTTGGTTAATTTTATAGTAATAGTTTTTAAATATATTATCTTAATTTTGTCCAAATTATCAAATTTCTACAATTATTTGTGTTATCTCTAAAATAGTTTTTGAGAAGCTGAGTTCAAATTCATTTTTTATAAACTGAGTTTTCCTTCTTTGTAGAATTGATTTAAGTATCTCTAAGATTTTTTAAGGTTTTTTTATGAATAGATTGTCATTTAAAACTCCTTCTCCACTTCTTATCCCTGAAGTAAAATGCATTCTTTTTGAAATAACTTTTTTAAGTTAGATTCACCAGCCTGAGCACATTAGTTTAATAATTTATTTTAGACTATGTCATCTTAGATTTCCAATATTTTTTTTGTCATACCATCAGCTAGAACTAACTTTAAATAATATTATACGGAAACTTCCATCATTTTGTAATATAGAAACACCTACATTATTTTTTGTAGAACTAGTATTAAGAAAATTTTACAAAAAAGAGTCTTGATCTTGATTTTCATTTGTAAATGGATTTCCAACACTCTTTCTACTTTCATTCGAGATATATGTAGTATTATTAAAGGGTAATTGATCATCATCCAAAGCTTAAATAAATTATTCAAGGTTACTAATTTAGTTGGCCTCATTGCCAGAAGAAAATTAATTTAATGATACCATATCTTGAGACATATCCTATGACTAAAAATCTAAGATCTTATCTTATAAACTCTCTTCCATTGAAATTGTTTTTGATAAATAATTATTAACAATTTAATCCATTCATCATCCGTTATAACTTGCTGAGCTGTTTGGCTGGTTTGAGTAATTTCATCCATATTATAAAATTAATAAAAATAAACAACCCTTTAACTGCTATTCAAAATTTCAAAACAGCAAACTATTTGGTTTGTTTCTTCTATTTTATCTACTCCTAATTGAGAAATTGATTGTCTCATAAAAATCTATCTTTGAAAATTAAACATCTAGATATCTTGTTACAATCTTTGAATAATAAATAAGACTAATTTTGCTATATCATTGAATTAAATTTCAAGAACTCAATTTTGTTAAACAAGATTTTATATGTTGTTAATTATATCAGGGAAATTAAATCCGTATTTTTTGAAAAGACAATTTCCTACTTAATAATTAAGAATTCAGTTCTATTCAAAAATATTAGGGGAATTACCATCTATTTTATTTTCTATACAATTGCAAATTATGCTTATTAAATTTTAAAAGTTACACACAGATTAAGAAAATTACAATATTTTGAATCTTGTATTGTAACAAATATATATATAAAATTTGAGTTTATTAAATTTATTAATATTAGTAATTTTTAATATATTATATTGGCTCATACATTAATCCCACTTAATTTAAGTCTCTCTAGAAATCTTTCTACAATTTATTTATCTGTATGCGACTTAGTTTCATTTTGATAACACAATATTTCTATATCTAAGATTTTGGAACGTATTATGCCATTGGCAATCTAAAATAAAGATGTTAAATACAATTAAAAATATGTACACAATCATCAACAAGCAACTTATGCAACCGAATACAACAGTTATCATTTGTAAAATATAATCATATAATTAATATGTCTCTATTTAGATTAAATAAAGTAAAGCTAAAGCTATAATAACTGTTCCAAAAATATTAACCAAGGCTTTCATAATAATTTTATTCATCCTGTATTTTTTAAAGGATTGAGCATAAATTGAATTAGTTTCCCTTGCTTGATATGTAGCTGAACAAGTAAAACATTTAGGACTTCTTTATTTTATTATTTTTCTTTTAATACATTCTCTATGCATAATTAAATTACAAAAGCATGGTTGAATCAAATTACTATCATCAACTTTTTCCTACTACACTAGATACTAAGAATTATTTTCTTAAATGTCATCGCAAGGATCATCATCTAAATATTTGTTGAGATGAGAAATTTACTTAATATACACTATTCACACCCTCTCTTAAAACAAATTTATTGATCCTCTTATATCATCTTAATAAATAAATATATATATTTAAATTTAAATTCACAAAATTCATTAATTTTTTCTTAACATTTAGGTTGTTCTTCCTAATTATCTTCTATTTCTATTTCAGATTATTCTGTATAGACTAAAAAGCGTTTTCTAAATTAAATACCTTCCTAATAAATAATAAAGGTATTCTAAATATATATATATTATATGTAACTTTGTAATTTTGATATTTCTGACAACGAGTTTGAGAAATTTCATTTTTAGAATTAAATTAAAATCGTTTTTAGATTGTTAAATTAATTAATGAGAATAACAATAATAATTTTGCATTTAGTTATATTGTCTTTAGCTCAAGAAGACTCCCCAGGAGAATCTGCACCTTTATAAGTAGAAGTATAAATATTTGAAAATTCTGATCAAACAAAAGATGAAGATGCAGGAATATTTTAATTTGATGATTTTAAAAGAGGTACAGGATCATTGAATTAATTCTTCATTAAAGATTTACTAAAAACTATTTCTGCTGCTTTTGAGAACATAGCAGATGATAAAGATGATGCTACTTTTTTGTAAGAAGCCTCAAAATTACCACATCAATAAGATGGATTAGAACCTATCATGGTTGAAAGCCCTATTTTTGGATTTTTTAATCCATTCATCTCAATATTTTCTCCATCTGAAAACTCTGATTTTGTGGAAATAGAAACAATCTTGATTAATGGATAAAAATAAACTAAAGTCACTAAAACTCAAACTAGAAATGGTATAACAACCACAACAACAGAAATAACAAGGGAAAATACTTAAAATGCATATAGTAATTAACTTTCAGATGAATTTTTATTAAAAGAAAATCCAGTTGTAGAGGAAGGGGAGAAATTTATAGGTTCTGAAGAAGAAACTTAAGAAGATAACATTAATCAAGTAAATTTAGGTATGAAATAAAATTATTAAGATGGATTGGAATCGGTTTAAGATTTTCATTTAGTTTAGGACAATTATGAAAAGAATGAATAAGTAATGAATGTTGAAGAAATCTAAGTTTAACAGCTCCCTTTAGGATTAACAATATTCGGTGGTTTTATTCTGACTTTATTAATTGGGTACTCGATAAAGAAATTTGTATTTAAAAATAATTAGTGAGTTTTTGTAAATTTATAAATTTAGTTGGTTTTAATTTATTTTAATTTATACATAATATAGTATATATCAAAATAAATGTCAGGAAAAATAATAGATTAGTTATGGACTTTGAAATCAGTATCAACATTTATTATAAGCTGGAAGTATAGTGTTGAAAGATAGTAAAGAGCTTGAATTCAACCAATTCAAAATTAAATAATGTTAGTCTGTTAATTAGGTCCCAAAAACACCTCCTCATACAAAGAAATATCAAAAATCTTATAAGCATTTCTTTGGTTGTTCAGTAGTAATCAAGATACTCAGTTTTCTTTACATCCTAGATTAGTTGATGCTCCAAAACCTAAAGGAAATTGGATATATGGAAGAAAAACTGATTTATCAGACAAGGCTGGAGAATTATTTAAACAATAACAATAAGAAATAAGAGAATTAATCAATGAAATTAATGAATAATAATAGGCATTCTCATATCAAAGAGCCATTAGGTATCATTTAAGTAAGCTTCTTATAATTTATACTATGGCAAAAAGAGATTATATTTGAAGAAGCTACGTTTGAAGGATTTGCTTTTTGGCAGAAGATTCCTCCATCTGAATATTCTTCTAAATAGTTATTTCCTTCAGATGCTAAGAGAGAATTAGATTGATGTATTTGAAAAGTCATGGAATTTAGAAGTAGTTGAATAGAAATAGAGAAAAAAATAAAATAATTGGAAGTCCTAATGTTTATTGATTTGGCAAAATTGAAGAGTGAAAATAATAAATGCTTTAGATCATGGTGTTGCAATCAGAAATGATATAATTAAAAAGGAATGCCATTCGCAAATTTAAGGGAATATTTAAAAGAGCTTTTTGATTGTAACATTACTTTTAATCCATTTAATCAAAATGTATATGATAATAACGTTTCTGTAAAACCATTTCAATTAGCAGTTTAAGATATGCATCACATTGATTAATATAATTATATATAATATTTCATGTCTAAGTGTATTCACAGACTAAAAATTTCAGCCATAATTAGAGCTTAATGGGGGATGAAGTAAAGGAAAATTTGCTGATATATTACCTGAAAATATAATGATGGTTTATTCTAAAAAAATAAATAAAAGATGTTATATTAATAATATTATTCGATTTACAATATGGGAAATTGTAATAATAGCAAAGATGTAAATTTTGATGATGCTTTATGTAATTTATTTATATGATTTGGTTATGTGCCTTGTAAAGCAGATTTTTTTCTGCATTTTGTTATTGGTAGAGGGGGTTTTGGAAGAGTTTGGAAGGCTGAAAATAAAAAATCAAAATAATAGTTTGCCATTAAATAGATGAATAAATGTAAATAAAGAATCAATAATAGAGGATTAGGATAATTAATAAGAAAAGTGTTAGTTCAGTATGAATGAAAGATATTTATTAAGTAATTTAAGTCATCCGTAAGAAAATTAAACTAAATAGGTTTTTAGTAAATATGCATACTGTTTTTTAAGACAGAGAAAATTTGTATTTAGTAATGGAGGTGATTTAAGGTATCATCTAGGCAAGCAAAGAAAGTTCAATGAAAAATAGACAAGTATAAATAAACATAAAATTTTAAAAGAATTTTTATTGTATGCTTGTTGCTAGCACTAGATTATTTACACACAAACACAGTATTACACAGAGATATTAAACCAGAAAACTTAGTGTTGATAGAAATGGTTTGAAATAATAATAAATTATAATAGGCTATTTAAGATTAACAGATTTGGGTATTGCCAGAATTTGGAAACCTGATAATGAAAATGATACTAGTGGAACTCCTGGTTATATGGCTAGAGGTTATGTGTAGATAGGCTCATGGAGTGGCTTCTGACTATTTTGCTGTTGGAGTTATCGCTTATGATGTATGATGGGAAAAGTAATCAGTTTTTATATATTGAGACCTTCTGTGGGAAAAACTAGAAGAGGAATTAGAGATCAAATAATGGCTAAATAAGTCTTGGTTAAATTGAATTAAATACCTGAAGGGTGGTCAGAGGAAGCAGCAGATTTTATCAATAGAACTCTATAAAGGAAACCTATGAATAGGTTAGGATTTAATGGTTCTGAGGAAGTGCAATCACATCCATGGTTTAAAAATACTGATTGGAATAGTTTACAAATTAATTAGCTGTACCACACACAATATTCTATTAATGTAATTAAAAATAACAAATTATTTTGATAACTACCGATAATTTTGATGCAAAGTTTGCAATTATGAAAGAAGAGGAAGATCCTGAGATGAATATATTAAATGGAGAATTGTTAACAAGATAATCAATATCGGAATAATTTAATGGATATACGTATGACGAAACGATCACTCAATAACCATTCTAAAATAGTATTAATACAAAATAGTCTGTTCCTCATTCGGCTACATAGTCGTTAACATCAGCAAAAAGAACTAATATGGAAGAAACTAATCCTCAACTATCTCAAATGTCATAAAAAAAATACAACTTAATTTCTTAAACTCCTAGATTATAAACTAAAAACATGCTCACTAGTTAAAAACCTTAAACAGATAGAAATCATTTTACTAACAAATTTTAATTCAACTGACTATTTATAATTTGTTTTGTATAATATTATTTTTGTAATTGAATAGTTATCAATCACTATCATTTTCATTAGAATAACTATCATCCAATTTTGTTTAAGATCCTTTTTTCCCTTCTCCTAAAATTACTTCTTTAAGTACATCATCTAAACCAATCAGACTTTTAGAAAAAGAATCATTTTTTTTTTTTTTGCATTTTTGTCTTCTTTTTTACTTTAACCATTAAAGAATTCCAAGAACGATCAAAATAATTAATAAAAATGTAGCAGCTGTGATATAAATCCAAATATAATGTCTTTCTATAGGGAAATCAAAAGTAATCGAGATATCTACAGTTTTCTTCTTAAATATATTGGATAGAACTAAATTGCCAGTTACAGTTGTTGTTTTTGTGTAATTTGTTTTTATCTAAAATGATATTTAGTCTTATTTTAAATAATCTATCAGAAAATATGTATCATTCTCAAAAAGTATGTGTTTATTATTAGATGGTTCCCGTATGTATAATAAAAAATGAAATCTATCTCTCAAAGTTATATCAAAAAAGAATCTATATATCCTTATTGGTGAAGATTCAGTTGCATCTTAAATTTTATGGAAAATCTAAACAAAAACTTGTAGATCATCATATATGTAATCAAATTTGTTCTCAAAGAAGAAATTCTTTTCTACATCTTATTTCACACAAGCTGCCACTAACTGACTGATTTATAAATTGTCCTTCAATTATATTTGAGGCTTTTGTTTATTTGTATGTATGCATCTAAAATAATTTAAATAAATATATTTTTTGACTATTTTTGCCATCTCTGTTTCAGAAAGAATTAAGTGAAATTCAAAAAATTTATCTGGTGTTCCTAATAACACTAAACATGTATAATCTTTGCATTCAAGTAAATGGATTGTCTCTAAACGATATTGGTTTATCGAATGAAATAAGTATTGATTCAATTATAGGTATGAGAACTTTTCCTCTTTAGTCTTAAATAATTCAGATGTTGTATTATCTAATCGAAAGAAAAAGACTCTTAGTTCATGTATGTCTAAAGTCAAAACTAAAATTGTTTCATCGTTTAATAAGGTTGTATCAAAAGATAGTTATCCTAAAATATTATAATCAAAAGTAGAAGATTAAATAATCTATTTACTTGTGAATTGTCCATTCTCTATTTTTCCAGAAATCAATTCATATTAATCCTATGAATTTTCATAGTTATATTTTATGAATTAAAATATTTATCCTTAAAATTTAATTGGATTTATAGCTTCAATTTACAACCTGCTTCCTAATGATATTTTTAATGGCTTAATCTTATAACTGATTTTTGAATTTGCATAATCATATTAAAAATTAATTTAAAAATATTAGACAAGTTTAGAATGATTTTATAAACTACTAGAATAATATTTGTAACAATATAACAATACCTAATTAATATCATTAATAGATAATCTACATTACCTAAGATTTTCTAATTGTGAACTCAAGTTTGTTAATCTTTCCTTTTTTAAGATTGTTATTCTATTAATATGTCGAGTGGTTTATCTTTGCTTTTCATAAATGATAAAATAATATTGACTTACTGTAAATATTAAGTTATTTTCATAAGCTGTAGAATTAATGATGCTTAAATACTCAGTTTAATTCATATCTAATATATCAAATATTCTTCCAAATTCTAAAGTTTCATAATGATCATTCAAATATTGATTCAATTATAATATGTCATTCTTCTTTATAATAACGTTCTCTTCATCTGATAAATTTTAGATTTCAAAATCTTCTACAGCTCCTTAAACTTCTGAATCAACCAGTTCTAATATAACATTTTGTGAATCCACAACTAAATTAATATTATTTGGATTAAATATTATCTATGTTTCTGAATAATCGAAAAAGATATCGAACTCTTTAAAAATAATAGAATCTTAATTTTATTGATAGACCATAATCATTTTTTTAGATTCTGTATCATCATTATTCAAAACACTATAATAAACAGGATTTGAATTCAAATAAAATAAGGTACCACCATTGTTATCAAAGAAGAATGCCATTGAAAATATGTCCCATTCATTTGTATCAAAATTATTAACAATAACTGGTATGGCACTGATCAAATCTTTGGATACTGGAATATCATGAAGTAAAATATTTGGGGATGGGAAAAACGGTGAATAAGCCAAATATCCTTTAGCCTCTACTGGAATATAAATAACCTGAGAATCACTAAATGGTTTTAATAAATTATTAATTTAATAACTGAATAAAGAGTATCTTCTAATTAAAAAAGGATTATAAGGATTCTAGAGATCATATTCATAGATTTTTTAGTTTTATGAATCTTAATTACAAATATAAACTAAAACTCTTTTATCCTAATGGAATTAAATGAAGATTTTGGATGAATTTTTCATCATAGGTATACAATCTGGTTATTTAATTTTATTGATAACTTTGTAATTCAATTTATAATCAGATATTGAGTAATATGTAATAATTTACATAATGCTTCCATCACTTAAAAGTAAGAAGGATAATTTATTATCAATGATTTCAAATTGGGCATCTAATATTTCAAATTCATCTAATTCTGGAATTGTTTGAGAATCAATTTGACCCATTTTTTATACTTCCATTTATGAAACGAAAAAGATTTTACAAGTCAAACTGAATAAAATTATTTTCTTTCGATTAAGAGGTATTGCAAATAAAGTGTCATTTATGCATCTAATTTCATTTAATTAAATATAATCATAGGTATCTTATTCAATTAAGAAATCACTATAAATTATCAAGGAATAAATACCCAGTCAATTAAGTACATGAAGAAAATTAGTTATTATAACATAGAACATATTTCTTTGAAGCAGAATCTCCGATTATAACAGTTAAAATGTTAAGACTAAAAAAATCAATGTTTGTAAATGAAAACTACTCTAGTTTTATTTATTTTAATTTTCCTTCTTCCACAAATCTAACCTTATCATACTTAAATTATTAATAGGCTAAGACGATATCATTTGATTCATCTTTTATTAATCCCACAAGAGAGAAATAAGCACTAATTTCATTATACACAAATAAACCTGAAAACACTTTAATAAATTCAGACTTAAAATGCATAAATTTAATCTCTCTTATATATTCGATAACAGAAGAAGCAGTAACTGGATTATCTTCCCATTCAATTTCATGATAATTGAGTAAAGGACCAAGAAGATTGGTATTTAAATTAAAATTGAATTGTTCGGATTTAAATATCAAATCATCTTAGACATTTTCTTTTATTAAAAAGAATGAATCATCATTAAATTAAGAAATAACCAAATTAAATATATCAATTGCTGAAATAGTAAGATTTGTAATTTGCAAAGTAATCTAAAACATTAAATAATTCTTATTGTTTATTTGTTGATCATATGTAAAAATTATATGTTTACATTAAAGTTAATGCAAACTCAGATTTTACATTTTCTAATTATATTCCAAATAATAACTTCCTGGAAATTCATCAAAATTAACCCTAAATATCCCATAATTAGTAGTAGTATCTATTATATAATTGGGGACATATTACTAAATATTATATTTCTTTTAGAAAAACAATATCTTTTAAGGTAAATAATTATCATTGGTTATATTAGTCTTTTTTGTCATTACCACAATAAGATAATCATAATATATATGAATTTTTTATAAATTAAATCCATCTTATTTAATGTAAAAATACCCTTCTATCTTATCTTGATCTGTAAGGTAAGTGAAATAGAAGTTTATTTTATATAATAAGATTTCTGAGGCTACATAAATATATGTAATTTCCTCTAAGTATGATAATGAATATAAGTTTGTGTAAAGACCTTCTTAAAGCTCTAAAAAATCACATTAAATTTTATTTTTCATAAGATTTCCACATTTACAAATTCCATGTCTGTCAATTAACAATAGACTAAGCACCCATTTATTTTATTATTCATATTATGTATATTCTGATATTCTGGTAATGGAATTAGCAATCAATTGCTTGATATAAAAATAGTTCACAATCTCTTCACTATTACATTTATTAAAATTATGGGAATCTAAAACATACACCTTTATTATATAAATATCATCCATTAACTATGTGTTTTCTTCAATTAAAATTATTTAATCTTATGGTTAAAGTAAATTTCCTAATTTAATTATTATATATACCATATAAACAATAAAAGATTCTACTAATTTATGAAAAATGCACAATATATTTAATATCTTTTTTCTTACAGTTATTCCAATATGCAGTTACTTCTTCGCTTGATCCTAACAAATTTTCAAAACTATAAAATTAAAGAGTAAATTAAACATCTTAAATTTTCATGTCTCTATTTAAAATAATTTCAAGAATCACATTTATAAAATTATTTTATTGATCAACACAATCAATATTTACTTTCAAATCATCAAACAATCCATACATGGTTGTACATGATTTTATATCATTAATTGAATTTGTTAAATCATATTCATAATGAGAATAGATATCCATTTGATTTTTCATATTTTTTGCGTATTCTAATATAATTACATCTTTATCACATAGAAAAATAGTAATAGGGTATTTTTTTAAATTATATTATGAAGTTGTTTGATAAGACTTCTCAAATTAAATAGAGTTAATAAATTAACTCAATGCTGTTATCGTATAGTTAGGTTTAGCTTTTTCTTTGGTAAAATTATTCATAGGTTCAATATTGATAATCTCAAATTCAGGATTCAAATAGTCTAAGTATTTTGTTAATAAATCATAATGATAGGATTCATGCATTGTTTACATAATTAGTGTAGAAGTTTGATTACTATTTTATGCATACGCAATCTGAATAACTAGTATAATTAATAACATAATTAATTTATCTAATAATTATTATCTCAAAAGTATTATTAATATCAAATATAATTTTACAGCTATCAATTATGAAGTTTCTACACTATCTAGATTTATTCGGAATTTCTTATGAATAACCTTATATGCCAAATAAAAAAACATATAAAAGCAGTTTTGGTGGATTTTTTACTATAGCCCTTTACTCACTAAGTTTACTTTACTTTGTATATAAGATTAACGCTTGGTTAAGTGGAAACATAAATCCAAAAAGTACACAGATATATTAAGTATTAAAAAATGTTGATTTATAATTAAACTATCCCTTGATCTCCTTTTCATTTGATTAAATAACTTAGCAATTAGATCCTTTAAACTCAAATGAAATGATTATTCAAACTTATTTAATTACATAGTAAAATTAAAGCATTAATAGTAATTTAAGTTTAAAATATATTTAGTTAACAATTTTGAAGCTTAAAATAACAATAAAGTTGTTTTGGATAATTTCAATTTTTCTTTGAGTGATAGTCAAACATCTCTTTACCCAACTTAAACTTTAATTGCACTTCAAATTTGTGATAAGAATTCATCAACAAAATGTGCATCAGATGAAAAAATTAAATAATTTTTAGAGTAAAGAAATATTCAAATAAATTTAGACTTTCAGGAATAAGTATGAAAATTGATATGAATTTCCTATATTTCAATGCCTAAACAAATTAATTTGAAAGAATTACTAAATAATTATCATATGCTATAGAGACTGATGTAACATTATTAAATGTATTTTAACTTTAAATACAAAAGAATGTCATCAATAATGGATTTTTATTTGATAATATGGTTGAAAACCAAGTCGTTAATGATGTTTAAATTATTACCTAATCTGTAAAGTAGTAATATTTCTAAAATTATTTTAATGGATTAATAGCAGTTTATGAATTTAATTTAAATCAATTGGCTTAAATCTAATCAATATAATATACTAAAATATCTGAAATTCTAGCTGACGTTGGTTCTATTATATCAACTTTAATGATGTTGAAAGGATTAGCAATAGCCATGAATACATATTTATTAGAAGAACTTTTAAATCAATAAATTATCAGTTGTTATTATCCATAATTTAAAGAATTAAATATCCATAGAAATATTTTTGGTTAAATCAAATAAGTTAATCACTTTAACAGTTAGATCGATTTAACTGAATTCAACAAGTTTTACACAAAGGCAAAATAAATAGCGTTAAAAAAATAAACTGTTATCAATTAAATATATGAAATTTCAAGATTATAATTCTTAATGCAATTGTCAATTGATAAAAATAAAATATCACAATCTCATAAATTTGGCATTCCTCTACATTTAGACTTCAACAATCGTTCAAATACTATTGTACCTTTAGATGATTCAATATAAGCATCCGACAGAGATAAGGTTCTTTATGGAAATGAGGATTTTAATATTTTAACACTTGAAAACATTTGAGAAATTAAATGCTTGATCAAATCACAAAATCCTAAAATATAATATAATTACTAAATTTTTTCTACATTTGCTAAATTAGATTAAGAAAAATAAAATTAATTCTAACATATATTAATCATTTTGATTTTGAATAATTTTTAGATATTTTTCATGTTTTCTTATTATTATATTAATTATTAATGAATCACGTTATTATCATACAATCTTAAATTCATTAGTAATTAGGGTATGAAAACAAAATAGATCACCCAACTGCAAATACAAAATAAGGTAAATAAATTTTAAGAATAACAACTTCTAAATAATATGTTATTAATAAGTTTTGATATATTTAATATTAAAATTTTTCACTCTGATTTAATTTTTGATTGATTTCTTGATTTAACAACCTTTTTAACCTAATAATAAATAGCTATAGTTTATAATATATATGTGTTACTTGAATATAAGACAAATTGAATTATTGATAACAATTATTATGGCTATGTATCTAATTTTACTAAATTAGTATTTTAAAAAAATAGAAATACTAATGACGTTATTAGATAGATTATTGAGTTTTCTAATGCCAATTCTTTTACCTTAGAATAAGAAGCTAATGTTGAATGATAGTCTCTTAATCCAATAAATAAAACAACTATTGGCACTTAACTCATAATTAAAGTGGATAGAATGAATGTAGAGTTTGTAAATTGAATCTTATCAAAAATTAACGCTTCTATTAATTTACTAAGTGTTAGAGCTTATCCTACTTTATCAATCATCATAACAGAGTATGGGAATGGCTCATATTTTGTAGCAAGACTATCCTAAAGTTTAATACTAATAGGGTTAGCAAAAATAATGGTTAGGCATATGTATATAAAGGCTTGATATATGTTGTCAGAATTAGAAAACACATTCTCATCAAAAAATATAAGCTGATACTAGAAAAAATATTACATTTAATGTGAAAGATTAAGCAAACATTATAGCCACAGTTAATAGCAATGATTCAAAAAACTTGAATTAACTATTGGTTTCAAATATCCATTATTAAACACAAAGGAGGGAGGCAAAATCATAATATAGGATATAATCTTCAAGATTAAAGAGAAAAGGAATCAGCAAAATGATGGCTGACATTAAATAAAATATCATTGCCATTCTTTATTTATTAATATAAATAATTATTTATGGGCACTTGTTGTTCATAATAATAAGGAGGAGAGATCTAAAATTTAGAATATAGACAATTTGAACCAATAGTAATGCCAACTTTGGTTCCTCAACAAATCAACTTTGAAGAACATCAAGAGGAAATAGTCAAAATATAATCATCAATGAGAAAGAAAAAAGCAAAAAACGTTGCAGCAAAAATGAAAGAAGAAGCTGAAAAAGAAAGACCAGGAGATGTTTGGGTCTAAAGTAAAGAACCTAAGATACATGAATAAAATGTTCTAACGACTTAAACTAAGCTTGGAAAGTTTAAATTCGATAAAAGGCTTCCTTAAGAATTTAATGAATGCAGATTCTTTACAGCGCATGTACATACCTTAACCATAATTCTAGGAACACAAAAGAAACTAAGGCAATATATATATTGGTTAATGGCTTTCCAGGTTAAGACATGGTAGAGGGAAACAATATTTTGCTGATGGATCAATCTATGAGGGCTTTTGGAAATTTGATTAAGCCAATGGAAGAGGTAGAATTATACATTCTAATGGTAATGCATATGAAGGAGACTGGAAAAACAATATGGCAAACGGTTTTGGTATTTTTTACGATTTTGATGGATCTAGATATGAAGGTGAATGGTTATAGGATTAAAAAGTAAATGATAAAAAATATATATAGCATGGTTAAGGGAAGGAAATCTTAGTTGATGGGTAAGAGTATGAAGGATCATTCTTTTAAGGAAAGAAATAAGGATAAGGAAGGGGCAAATTTTCTAATGGAGATATTTATACAGGATAATTTGAAAATGATTCAATTACAGGATTTGGAGAGTTAAAATTTGAAGATGGTAGAATCTACAAAGGTTAATTTAAGGATGGTAAAATGCATGGAAAAGGTCATTTTATTTGGCCTGATGGAAGGGAATATTTAGGATACTATTGTTTTGATCTCAAACATGGTGAAGGAGAATTCAAATGGGCTGATGGTACTATGTACAAAGGAGAATTTAGAGATGGAAAATAACATGGAAAGGGTATTCTAATAGATAAAAATGGAGTTTAAAATGAGAGTTTTTGGAGTGAAGGAAAAGAAAAAAGATAAAAGAGCGAAGCATGATTATTAAATTTTTATATTGTTATTCTTTTAGGCTGAATCACATAGATTTATTTTAATTGTTTTAATTAATATGTTGAAATTTTTAATTAGAATATTGATTTTACAATTGATTATAATATCTCATAGAAAAGGTATAATAATAGTTATATATATATATATACTGAAAAGTGAATAGGTATTTATATTATGAATGAAAAATTGTATTAATCATTTTTATTTGAATTCTTACTTTTTTATTTTACTTGGACTTTCATAAATTGTTGATTATACTAAAGACTTATTATTACTTGGTGAAAATCTTCTTATTGAACTAATAAATAGATAAATTATCTTACTTAAAAGCATTTATGGAATCAATCAATGAATATGGATATTTTTATAATACTTTTTCATAATAGGGTACATTTGAAGTGTATGTAGAATAATAAGGAGAATAGGCTAATGCTGAACTAGTTCTTAATTTATCTAATTCTGCTCTTCTTATATCTTCAAGCTATCTTAACCTCTCTAAAGAACTTTATCTCTCCAAATTTTCATATTTAACTTTGCTTTCTATTAATTCCCTTTCTAATTCTGTCTATCTTATTCTTTACTCCCTTTCTAATACTAATAATCTATTTTCTCTTTCAATATCTCTTGCCCTACTTTCTGCTTCTATTTACTTTAGTCTTGCTTCATTTTCTATCAATCTTATTCTCTCTCTGCTCCTTCTCAAATCATCATCTCTTATCCTATCAAACTCCCTAATTCTATTTTATTCTTCAATTTGTTTTTATCTAATGAAACTTTCTTCTTATATTTATCTCAATCTTTCAGCACTTCTTTATCTTTCTGCACTTCGTCTTGTTTCATTTTCCAATTAAATAATTCTATTTTCACTCTCAATCTATTATAATCTTGATCTTCTTAATCTCTCAAGAGAATTTTCTCTTTGTCTAACATTTTCTAATCTCAAAGATGGATAGTAATAAGGATAATAATATGGATAATATGGATAGAAATAATAAGGATAACTGGGTAGAGCTAATCTTTCTAATGATCTATTATTCTCCACTGCTCTAATATACTCTGTATCCCTAACGACACTTGATCTATATGGCAAAGGTTCCATCAAATGAACTGCCTCTACTAATTCACTATAAGATATTCTTCCATCTTAATCTAAATCAACAGCATCAAAAAATGAGTCTACTTCTTCATTCAACAATGGAGCTCCTTATTTTTACATAAATAAAGATAAAGTTTCTTTTGTAAGAAAACCATGATTAAACAAATCAATAGTTTTGAATGCTTCCAAAGTTGAAAAATCTAAAGAATTGACTAAAGCTTATCTTGTATGATTTATTGTTCTATAATTATTAATTTCTTATGTAAAAAGATCAGCTAATGCCAATTCCACTTCATTTGGTAATAGCATTCCAGGTTCAATTTAATAAGGAGTTCTTGCTTTTGCAATGTCTCTTAATGTATTATTTCTTTTTGGTAGAATATATTAAAGAAAACTAACAATATTAAATATATCAATTACTCTCCTATTTTTATCCTTCCATCTCTATCCCAATCTAATCTCTTAAAAAGATATGCGGCCTCAAATTGTGAATGGGATATTTTATTGTCTTATAAAAATTCAATAATATCAGTATGGGCCAATTAATTCACTCGGCTTTGATCCAACCTTAAAAATGCTATGTTTTTTTGTTAAAATAATTACCAACTTCTACTGTAAACATCTCAAGTTATGCTAATATTTATCTTCTTTTTTCACTCAATTATTCGTTTTATGCAATTGCTTGAATTACAGTGGATAATCTGATTTAAGTAGTTAGAGTTAAATTCGATTAGGAAAGCATAATAATAAATTTTATTTATGAATTATTTTTATTATTAATTTTTATCGTTATATTTTCTGTAAAATAATCAATTTAATTTCAAAATTGCTTTTATTAATTTGTTTCGTGAAAAAAGAATTTATATCATAATTTTTAATGTGTTTAGACGTGTCATTTCATTTTTCTACATAGATATTTTCAATCAATTATTTAAAATTAACTCAAATTTAATATCAAACTATAATATATATTCATTGCAAAATCAAAACTCATTTTCTAAATAAACTCCCTATTTTATTAATTTTTTTGTTAGAGATAATAGAAAAATTATTTAAATTATTTATTTCTAAATATTAATAGTTATCCAAAATAGATAACATATAATGAAATTTGATAGTACACACTTTGAAATCTTTTCTTAATAGACTTAAACAAAAACTAAAGAATTATCTAAACATAAGCAATAAAACAATGGACATTGGACTGTTTAAGAACATAAACTTTATCTGGATTTTCTCTATAATTCTTAAGATTTGGTAGAAACATTACAAAGAAGCAAAGGTTAAAGATTTTTTAAAAAGATGAGTTAAAAGATCGCTACACGAAGCCCAAGCTAATGTAGGTATGTTTTTAGAATTAATTTTCTTTAGATCACATCATTAAAAGTTTAATCCCTTTGTTGTTGAAGGAAAATCTCCTAAGACTGCTAAGAAATAAAAATAATCTAACATGCAATCAAATCTTAAAGTTAGAAGTAAACAATATATAAGATAATTATTTCAAAAACTTAAAAGTGCAAGATCTGAATCTATTTCAGAAGAGGAACTTGACTAAGTTATTTAATGAGTATGATTTATTTTTCATTTGATTAACTAACATAAAGGAAAAGTTGTAATAAATAATTGCTATATAATTTTTCATTTGTTTTTTGTAAAAATTTGTTTCATCTCTGACAATAGAATAAGAATCTAAACCTTCTTTATAAAAAGTTAAAAGAAATATTGATAGAAATACCATTCATATTATATGGTTAATGTATTTTAAATTAAAATTTTATAAATGCAAAGTAAAATTAAAGAACACGTATTCAAATCAATTTTGTTAATTTTGAGTGAAAATTAATAATCTATTATGCTATTTTTATAGACTTTTTCTTTTAAATTTCGAAAAAAAAAGGATCCCATTATTAATAGAATTAAATAATCCCTAATATCAATTTATTTTGAATTGACTAATATACATATTAAAATCATATTTATTTTAAGGTAAATTAAGAACGTCGAACTGGTCTTAATTTAAACATACCAGGGGTTCTGGGTGTTGAAATGGGGAATTATGAGCTTGGTGAATTTGGAGTTTGTGGACTTTCATCCAAGTTGTATTTAGTAATACAGTAAGGACTAAGGCTTGATATTGAGCTTTTTGGGCTAAACTAAGTAGAAATAGCAGAAAACTATTTGATTTATAATTCACATTAACCAAGTTTTTTCAAAACGTAATTTTGTTTTCGAATTTTAAATTAACAAGCCTTATTTGAATTTTCTGTTGCAAACCATGGATGATTTAATGCTTCTTCTGCACTAAATCTTTGAATTGGGTTTTTATTCATTAATCCTTTTAAGAGGTTCATACCAATTTCACTTAATTTACAATCTTCAAATTTAACCTTAGCATAGTAATTTCTCATTACAACATCATCATAATCTTTTCCATCAAATGGTGACTTACCTGCAATTAAAATGTACATAAGTATTCCTACACTATAAATATCAATTTTAAAATCATATTGTTTATCTTATAATAATTCTGGTGCAACATAACCTGGAGTCCCACATCTAGTAAAAAGATATTGTCCACTTGGAGAATAATAATCAGCCAATCCAAAATCTCCAATACATATATTATCAAGATCATCTTTGTTTCTTAACATAATGTTTTCTGGCTTAAGATCTCTATGTAATATTCCTTTTTAATGTATTGAATAAAGAGCTTTTAGAATTCGAAAAATTAACTTCTAACATTTTTCTTCTGAAAAGGGAGGGGATTTCTTCATATATTAATGAAGTTCACCCCCTCTTAAATATTCCAAAACCAAGTATAAACAATCATCACCTTCATATACTTCATATAATTTAATGACTGATTCATGTTATATTTTCTTCATGATTGATATTTCTTTGATCATAGATAATCTATCGACTTTCTCCTTTAATTTGCTTTTTCTAAAGCACTTTATAGCGTATTCAGCTCCATCCAATTTATTTGTTGCCTTATATACCTATAAATTGATAAATTAAATACATCTGCAAAATTTCCTTAGCCAATTTTCTTTAATAAAGTGTAACTTTAAGAAAAATTTCTTTATACACAATATTATCTCAAATAATTATACCATGGTTCTACATCTCCAAAGAACTCAAAATATTATTTATGTTTTGAAATTCTAATTCCAAGTCCTGCAGTTTAATGTTTAACATATTCAATTGTAGAATTGTCCAAATTAACCCATTTTTAGACTATCTTTTGGTTATTGCTTACAACATACTTATTGTTTAAAGTAAAGCAAGTAATGATTCTAAATGCCTAAGGTGCGTTTGCAGAACTCCTAATCCTTTTAAATGTACATTGAATCCTGCATTTATAATATTTAGTCTTAATTGGGGAGAGCATTGTTAACCCAGAAGGTTGCAGTTTCAGGATCATCAAAAAAAGAATCCTTTATTTTCGCATCCATTTTATGTATAATATTTAAATAAGTGAATCAAAAGAATAGTATAGTATATAAAACCTTACAATATATTTAAAGTATATCATATATTTAATACAGATTTACTCAATTTTAATTAATATAAAAAAATAGAAACAAATAGATTGTTCGATATTCCCTAAGCTCTTCCATTTTTAATGAACAGTACATTCAATTGTTTATCACATTAAATAATTAATTTGTTTTTTATTATTACTCATAAAAATCATCCTTATATAATTATATAGGGATCATTCATAAATTTTTAGGATAAAAAAGATTTCAACCTATATGTTATTTTAATCTATCCTAATTTTGTTATCTTATTTTGTGTTTGTATTAGTTAATGAATTTTAAGAGAACATTTTTATAAAGTGGCTACTTTGATGATCGTTAAAATCTTTTGTGATTAATAATTTTTGTGAAATAAAATCATATATTATCATCATTTTTTTACTCCTCTGACATCTGCTTAGGTTCTATCACAAATAGTATTCAAACCACCGTGATTCTTATCGATTGTTGATGGTCCACCATTTGCATGAACTCCAGTATATAAATTTTTATCATCATGGAATTTCACAGCATCAGCTTTTGTTCCATTAAAATGAGGTCCACCAGCAGTAAGGATTTGATTTTAAACATCTTGAATTCCTACTCCCTTCTTTACTGCCATCATTTCCAAACCTTTTTCAAATTAAGCAAAGGTTATTGATCTAGCTTATGGTGTTGGTTTGATTTTTGCAAAGATTAAATCTACATCTGTAGATGTCAATTTTTTATCTAAGAGATGACAATCTTTGGAAACTTTAGCAAAGGTTTTTCCATCCATCTCTGGTTTATTTGCAGTGAAATGCAAGAAAACTTATTAAACATTATTGCCTTACATATTTTTATTATTATCTTTTTTTCTTAATTTTCAGAGCTTTTATAATATAAAATATTAATTCCAGTGAAATATAATATTAATAAAAATAATAAAAATAAATACATTCAATTTGATGCCATTTTCATTAATTTTAATTACATTTAATTCCAATTCCCTATTGGAATATCTAAAATTTAAGATAATTCTGTTTGATGTCCTTTTAACAAGAAATATTTTAAAAGAGGATCACTTTATTTTTTTCTGGTAAGTAATCTTGAACTATTAGATTAGCGAATAAACATTAAATCTAGAAGTATATTTCGAATTTAATCAATATATTTCAACTCTTTACTTTATTAAGCTGCTTATTCTAATTTTTTGAGATTTGTCCAAAAATGATAAAAAGAAGGGATTGGATAAAGCTTTTTGGTATTTGTAGGTGTATAAATATGTTTATTGCAAACAAAAGTTTTGGTCATGTCAATAAGTATCTATTATTAGATTGGACTTATATATTAAATAGAATGCAATAAATCTTAATCCAATCGTTCAATACTTAAAGTAAATAATAAAAATACTCCTTCCCCATCTTCATTTTTACAAAGTTCTAAACAAACCTCATAGAAATAATCGATTGCCTTTTTTCTATCCTTCTTCTTTAATATAATTGCTTAGATGTATAATGAAAAAGAATTGATTCTATCAAAATATTCTGATAAGAACTGACTCTATTTCCCATTATTTATATTGGTGAGTAAGTTATTAAATTATAACTAGGAGTAAAATTCCTCATTTATTTCAGTAATGACATTACTTAATACAGCAGGATCTATTTAAAATAAATCCATTTCTTCATAACCTATCAACGGTTTCGGAATGATCTCATAAGGTTTGACTTATCTCAATTAAATTCGATTATCAAATAAGAAGTGGATGAAATGTTCCATTAGATAATCTATATTTAGGCATATATACCTAATCTTAATTGTCTAATCTAAAATCTTTTCTATGAGTATTAATTCTTCATTGCTTCTAAGTAGTTTCCAATATAAAAACAATAAAAAGGTTTCAATATTCATGTAATAATCAAGAGTTAAAACTAATGTTTTTATCTAATAATTTTCATTTTGTTTCTTAAATATTTATTCAACTAATTATATAAATAGTGAATTAACGTGAATGTTAAAAAAATCATTACAATTTTCTAAATTTTATAAATTAGTATGTAATTGCATCCAATTTTTAGATGGGGCACTTAAAAGAGCCCTAACCTAATTACTCAAGATTTTATTGTTAACACTTTAAAATAAATTTCATATTTACTTTTCAATTATCTATTTTGCCTTTTCTAAACTCAAGTGAAAAGGAAATTTTGTTGATTCTCTTTTAGGAGTAATGCCTTTTTTAAAAGTCTCCAAAGATTATTTTTGATAAACAATTGTGGATTATTATGAATCTCCAGCGGATGGTCTGAGCCAGAAAATTTTCATATAAAAAAATTATAAATTTCTCAAAATGAATGAAGCTTAATTGATGATACAATTATAAAAGAATTTTATCTATATCAATATCAAAATTAATTCTAGAATCCTATGCAGACATTATCTTAAGGTTAAATACTTATATAATGTAATTATTATAATATTAAATAAACTATCAAAACCTACAAAACTTATATCTCTATTATGCTTGATTTAGTTTTAATATTAGTTTAATTGTTCAGTATATGCATTATAATATGAATTGATATTTAATTGCAAGGCAAATTCTTTCTCCTTGCATTTATTTATATCGATTGTAATAGCTTAATATTAAAATTATATCTCCCCTTTCTTTCTTGAACTCGTATTGATTTAGAATATTTATAGATACAAATTTACTAAGCAATAATATTTTTAACCACAATTTCTAAAAATTTGCATTTCAGAGTTGTGGTTACTTGCTTAACCTTGATTAACTCTTATTTATGCTATTTAAACAATCAACAATTATGTTATAGGATAGATAGTTGAGGTCACATCTACATAATAAGGATTAGGGATATAAAAATGATTGAAAAAAATATTAATATACAATCTATATTTTTAGTATATAAGGCAATTCTTGTGGATAGCATTTTAATTGGAAGTATGTTATGCTATAGGGTATGAATTAAATTTATTAACAGATGAGTAAATTATATTAATTTTTTCATTAAAAATGAGTTAAGAGCGTTTAGAATAAAGACCTGAGACATAGAAATGTTCTCGATTAGAAAAAAGAAGAATAACAAATTAAAATTCATAGAGAAATCGTACAGCTATTCAAAGTAGGACAGCTTAAAATTTTAATCCAAATAGTTACAATGGAATGACATTAGAAGAATATTTCAGAAAAAAAGGATAAGACAATAGTAATACATAAGTGGAGAAAAAAAAAAAAGTACAAACCTTTTGTGATTTAGTTTCTGGTAACTAGTAATGAGTTCTTCATGGAATTCTAAAATTAAGATATAATGAGAAGAACATATATGGGAGATAGCAAATATATGAATATGAAATAGGATTTGAAAAAGAAAATATAAGATTACGATAAGGATTTATTTTAGAAGTATGCTATTAAATTTGATTTGGGAAATGGTTTGGGAAAGTGAATTAATTTATATATATATACACAATTTTTAATAAAATAAATACAACTTTAAATAAGCTACATTTGAGAAGGTCACTTAAGAGAATATATTAATAAAGTAGATATATCCTATTATATTCTTACAAGTACATTAAATCTTAATAGATTTATAATTCCTAAATGAGACAATACTCCCATGAAATCTCTAAATCTATCTACAGAATTTAATTGAATAATTATTAAGCTCAGAATTTTATTATGAGATCTTTCAAGATGACAAATATATGATATGATAATAATAATTATCGCAAACAAAATTACATGAAATAGTTAAAAATATAAATTTTCTTAGATGAGCAATCATTTTTTGAATTAATTATTTAATTTTTAAGTTTATTATATTGTTTTATGTTGGAAAACCTGTATCCTTTTTAGAATTAAGTATTAATGATTGATATTTATTATGAAAATAAAACATATTTATAAATCTAATTAATTGTTAATAATATGATATTAGGACTACTATTGCAAATTATTTAAATAAATGGATTTTCTGTTACAAAGCTATATAGAACTCAGGGTCTTTAATATATTGATTTGGATTTGGATTAATTTAGCCAAACATCATCAGGATAAACAACTTTAAGCATAATATTAGAAAATACAATGAAAGTCTCATTTCCTTATTTGGCTTATTGCTTTGATAATGATGAGTAGATTGTAAAATCTATTCTTACATCCTTAAGTTCAATTTAATATCATATTGAATCAAACAAGTAAGATTAATGTGTAATTAGAAAATAATGTGTATTTGATAATAATGCTTTATTATATTATCAAAAGATTTAACAACTGGTCTTAACAAACAATATTAATGAGAATAATGAATGGGTCTACAATCAATACAGTATATATTAATTAAACCAACGTAAAATGAGATTATATGTTTATTCAACATACGAAACTTCATACAGATTAACAATCAGTGAATCTGAAAAAGGAGAATGCTATAAGTTTAATTTGATTATAAAATAGTTCGTGTAATAATCAAGGATATTGTAGTGAGAATGCAGTAAGATTATGCCAATGTTAATCAGGAATACTAGATACTTCATGTTAGATAACTAGTAATATAATAAATTTTAGGAGTAAATCTTAAGTAAATATAAATTAATATCTAGTTTGAAATGGAAAAGCAATCTTAAAATCTTATAATAATTCCTGTTATTGATTTCTCTTCTGATCTTATAATTACTATTGATTCATTAATAGAGATTAAGATATATTTTGGTTGTTAATACTAAAAATAGTATATCCCATTTTATTAGAGCAACTCATACACTCAAAAGAACTTTGTTAATGGCAATTTAATATTTAGTGTCAAAGAGCTATAGGATTGCTTTGAAAACGTTTATAAAATGGAGGAATCACTTAAAACTCAATTATAAAAATAATTAATAATTTTATTTGTAAATGAAAAAATCATGAACACTCAAATAACATTAACATTGACTTCAGGAGATTCAGAAGAAAGCCAAGGCACTTTAGGGACAGTTTATATTATTTCTTGTGTCTTGGGAAGCTTGATGATATTAATTTTATTGATTGTCTTTATTGTTTATAAATAAAGAAAAGTGAAAAGGATATTTATTTTATAACCAAGTAGTGAAAGGATAAATAAATTTAAGGTTAAAAAATTTAGACATTCCCTTAAATAAGATTATATTGCAACTGAAATTTATGATTAATTAATATAAGAATTTCCAGGACTTTTGGAATCTTAAGAATGTTAGATATGTTTGTTGTAATTCAAAAAATAAGATTTAGTCAAATTAACATATTGCTTACATTTATTTCATTAATTTTGTTTAGATGAATGGAGAAAAAGAACTTAAGTACTTAATATTAATAAAATAATAGACTTGCCCTTTTTGTAGAAGTAATTTAACTTAGGAAAAATATGTATAGTAGATATAAGAAGAATAAATTATAAGGTTAGGAGTAATTGTTGATGATGCAATATAAATTGATCCTCAAAAATTATAAGAGTTTCACCAAAGAGAATAAAGAATGAGACAATTATAATGTAAGGTTAATTAAAGTATATTAGAAACTTAATCTCCTGGGTCTGCCAATGTTATACAAATTAACACTCCAGGTCTTTGTTAGTTTAGCGAAGGCTGATGAATTATGATTTTATTATATGTTTCTAATTTTTATATTGACACTAGTAGATGCTGATTCAATTTTTAGCAAAGGATATAAATAAATGAATGGGTAGATTAATATTGAAACAGACATCTTAGACAGAATTAATTTGACAGTAGAATAGAGATTGATAATTACCCTTAATAATTATTATTCCCATAAGTTGCCTCTATTTTTGGTTTGTAGAAGATCACCTTAATTTTCTAAAATTCCAGATTATTTTGCTATTCAAAAGTAAGTAATCAATAATATTTAACTTAGCAATCAATGTGTTGCAGATCTAAATTCTTATGATTTTGGAAAGCCTTCTTAAAAAATAGTAATCGATTTTAACAAAGAGGATAATAGTTATATGAATATAATGTAATTGAAAAAGAACACAAGAGCTAATATAATTGTAGTATTGGAATAAAGAAGTGATTTTGTTATTAATTTTGAGATTTAAGACAAACATGTCTGCTATGAGTAATTTATCAAATAAAAATTGTAGAGTATGCTTAAATTAAGGAATTTGTAACAAAGGATCATGTTAATGTTCTTCAGGATTTATAGGCAATGACTGCAGTACAGAAATTTCTGATTTATCATTATAAAATGAGTTGGATCCTGTTTCAATTTATTATTTAAACATCTCAGAATAAAATGTATTAATATTTTTTATAATATAAGTCATTCCGATTTGAATTTAATGAGAGATGTAGTTTCTTATTTTAATGCATTGGAAACAATCCTTTTTATTCTAGAGGAGAATAGTAATACCAATCTTATATTGAAATCTTGAAGGAAGACTCAAAAATATGCTTCGATCAAATAAATTCATTAAACGAATAGTTTTCTTTACACTTATAACCTTTATATCTCTTTAATTCTAATGCTTAACTAAAAATTATATCAGATGATTCAGAAGGTTCAAATAGGAATACTATTATTTACATTGTGACTTCAATTGGATTATCATTACTTTTAATAGTTATTTTTGCTTGTTTTAAATGTAAGAAGAGAGCTTCTTAAGTTAATAATTTATTTGGAAATTCATCATCCATGTCTCAAAAGATAGCTCTTATAAGATAAATGAATAAATTTATGCCAATTTAGACATTTGAAGAATTAATCAGGAAATTTCCTGGTTTGAGTGATGATTAATGTTGTTCAATATGTCTAGAAATCTATTAATAAGATCATAAGATTAGAGCATCATATTGCACACATTTTTTTCATTCAGACTGTTTAGATCTTTGGATAGAGAAGAATGAAGTATGCATTATTCAGTAATTTTTATAGAATTGTCCTACTTGCAGATCCCCTTTAAATTATGAAACCCTTAATAAATTAACAAATACTGAAAATAATGATGAAGGCCTTTATTAAAATGCATCCTCAACTAAACAGATCAGCAATTATTCTTCGTAAAAAAAAATAAGATTGTATGGAGAAATCAAATCAGCAAATTCCCCAGTAATTACACTATGAATTTACTTTATTTTTAATGATGACCGATTAATTATGAAATTCATTAATAATTATTATGATTTCATTATTTTCCATATTCTTATAATTAAGCCTGGCTGAAATTCTGATTTAAAATTTGGTAAATACAACAAAAGGAATTTAAAACACTCCATTAAATTCTTTTTGTGAAAATTTGCTTCCATAAAATAAGCTGAAAATATCACTTACCTAAGAATCGTAGGAAACATTGATATTGGCAATTTGTTAAAATTAGCTTGAGAATAATCAGAATTTTGAACAACTTCTGGATTCTCCTAATAATCTATCAAACAATTGTTTATTAGACTACAATGCTTATAAATTAAGAAACAAAACTTAAATCATCTTTCTATCGCATAAAGAATATCCAACTTTAGTATCATAATATCACAAAATTTTTCAAATTGAACAAAATCAATGTAATGCAGTTATTTATTCATCTACTAATTCTGTGTACATTTTAACAGTTGAATCTTTCGCGATGGATGAATGTGCAGAGTAAATGTAATAATTATTTAAGGGATTGTAAAAATGAAGGTGTTTGTGTCAAAGGCTTTTGTTAATGTTCATTAGGTTTTGTTGGATATGATTGTAGTTTAGCAGCTACAAATATTGAATAAAATACCTAATTTTTTGGCTTTTAAATCCAATATTTAGATCTAATCACCTTATAGTCAGTAGATTATATAATTGAACTTAATTCTGAAATATCTTATTCAATTTAATGTTATTCTAATTCATCTCATTTATTTATACTAAATCAAACAGGGAAAACTCTGTAGATAAATGAAAATGAAATACATTTGTGCAAATAACAAATATAATTATTAGAACAAATAACATAACTAAATTATTATTCATAATTTATTTTTGTAACTAACACTTCAACTATTGTATAATATTTTGGATACAATAATGAATAACCCTCAAGTATAATAGTAATAATAATTTTAACAACGATCTTAAGCGTTATAATTATCCTTATTATTGTAGTTTATATTCTCAGAAGGAAAAGTAGTTACAAGTAGTAAAGCAATATTAATTAAATTGACAATTTCATGCCTGCTTAACTATTCCTATCAGTAACAGATAGAAAATAACCTTGTAAAGAGGAAAAATTTTGTTCCATTTGTTTAGAACCATTTAAGCCTAAATGTAAAATAAGAATTACATATTGTGAACATATTTTTCATGTAAATTGTTTAGAAAATTGGATGAAAAAGAATAAAGTATTAATCTAATAAATTATTAGATATGCCCATTATGTAGAGCCTCTTTGGATACTATAACGATTTAATCAAAGAAATAAAATGTATTGAATCCTCAAAAATCTCATATTTTACAACAATTGAGTTTATAATAGAAAAATGATGGCTCTCTAACTTCAATTGATGGAAATCTTACATATCACTCACCAGTTACTAAGCAACTTGCATTAGTTAAGCACTCAAAATTCCTAAAATGATTTTATCATTGATCTTCAAATTAACAATTGTTATATTTTTTCTTAAAAACAGTAACAATATCATATTCACAATCATCATAATTTTGGCTATTATAATTTGATTACTTTAATAATACAATCCCATCTCATAAATAATTGATATTATTGAATATGAATTGCTACCATTTAATGAATTTAGATCTAAGACAAACAATTACTTAAAAACTGTATTAATACTGAAGTATAAAATATTCAATTTAAACACTTATTCATGGTCATTTTAACAGAATATTGAATCAATAAATAACGCAATCAAAAAAATATATAACTTATATTACTGAATATATAATATGATTAAAGAAAATTTATTATAAAAATTAAGGAATATATATTTATATTATGACAAATAATCAATTAGGATCAACCTACAATCCTAAAAATATATGCTTATCGTTAGTCCGCAATAATCTATGAAATAATTAAAAATTATCCTAATTTATATATAAATATCTACTTTTGCACTTGCTCCTTCTCTTAAAAATTAAAGCATTATTAATCCTGGTTCTTAATAATTACCTTTGTTTAAGAAATTAGGTCGTTTATGATCTACAAAATTATGATTTAAATCTGTAGTTTGGAAATATTTAGTCCATTATTTACTTTATTTGAAAGTGCCCATATAATCATCGATTAATTATTATTATTTTTATTCTTCCTTTAATTATCTTTTTAGATCTTCTTCAATTGCAAATTATGGTCTTTGATCATGTTCTGACATTAAATGAGGATTTGGTAAGGGATCAGGTTTAATTCTTGTCTTAATTTACTTATAAATTTACTTTAAATAAAGGATTATTTTTATCTAAAATTTCATCTCTAAACTTATGAGTTGAAGGAGGATTATAAAAATCTTATAGTTTTTCTTTTTCTCTTTATTTTTAATTTGCTAATTTATTTTTTAATGTCATCACATCTTCAGGCTTAAATGTAGCATAAAATATTTATTTATCAGATTCCTGGTTTGTATCAATTGACTTTTTAGGTTAAAAATATTTCTATTCAGTACTAAGTAAAGCTGTATCTGACAATCCATAATATTGTTTTTTTAATAATACGGGTTAAGATAAATATTTTGCAGCAGTAGATTAGGTTAACTCAAATTCTTAACTTTTTCTTTAAGAATCATTATTCTCTATTACTTTATAATTTAAGTTTTCTGGCATAAATTTTAGAATTGGATTTCTACCAGTTCTACACAATTTTTGTTCTTTACTTAATCTCTCTGCTTCATTAAAATAAGCTTAAGTCTCAAATTTTATTGTTGGAAATTCGGTTTAATCTTTTATGTGACTATGATAATAAATTTTATTTTTTTACAATTTAGAATTGACTACTTTTTCAAAGGGATTATCTTTCTCCTCTTCTTTTGTTATTCCATTGTTTATCGGTTTGATTAAGTCTGTCTCCTATAAAACTATACCAGCCTCAGGTTTATCCTTATTAAATTTATGAATTTCCTTTAATTATGATGTATGAATAATTTAAGATTGGGAACAGTTCAACTTTGGTTTGTATGAAAAAGGGTTCATCTCATGCATATCAAACACTTTTGTGATTTTCACTGGAGGTAGATCATGTCCTATTGGTAATTTCTCACCAGCTGCCAATAATAATTACACCCACTTATCTCTAAAAGGTCGTGGCTTTTCAACCCATACATGGTGTTCATTCAATACATAATGAATTTGAACTTATATTAATTCCTTACTAATTACCTGCTCCTAATATTTCATCCACATTTATCGGCTCTTTAAGTTAGTTCTTAAAAGCAACAATTCTTTTACTTATTGCTTCATCAATCATGGATTAAGCTAACTAAAATCTTAATTCAAAATTACTTCATCCTCAAAGAATAAATAATGCTTCTAACTAAATTTCAAAATGTCTTCTTTCTTGATCCAACCATCATTGTCTTAATCCATACACTCAACAAGTCGTTATATTGAGATTCTTGGAATCTGTGTAGTCTTATGTATTAGTTTATCATATTTCCTAGGTTTCGTGAATGTCCTTGTTGGAGATTTATTTGTTTATTAAACAAGAGACATTTCTTCCATTTTAGAAAGACTTTTCATTTTTATAAAATTTTATAATAATGAAACTGAAAATATTAAAGCAATACAAAAAGTAAACTAAAACTAATCTTAAGATGTTAATCAATCAATTTTTATTAAACTTATCAAAGTAATTCCATTCATTAAGTGGCATCCTTAATATCTTAAAATTATCTTAGATAATTTTATTATGATTAGTTAATTCTTTAATTGCTTAAAATGCAACAGTTTGTTAGAAAAATATTCTGTAAATTGATTCAAAATGATTATACAAATCGTTTTAGAGAATATCAATAGTAGAATATGGATTGATTTATGTTGGCAATAAATTTAATAATTTAATTACTTCATCAGTTAACTTATGAGAATCATAACAAAATGATGAAAGTTAAGCAACTGCTAAATATTTATTAAACAATTCAGTTTCTGAAAAATTCTGCCTTTAGGCTATAAATTCTATTTCTGTTTATGTTATTGCAATTCTATTAGATCTACTTAGGAAATTTTCAAAAGCAATTAAGCTATAATTATTCTTGTAATAATTATTGAAAACCTTTGAGCTTATAAGATGAAAATCTACAATTTAGTCTTATGTTATATAGAGATTTGGATGTTCTTCCTTTCCATTCAAAGGTATACATGTAAAATTGTAGAACATATAAAAGCATCGAACTAAGCATGAAATTCCAACAATATATGGACCCAATTCCAATAGTTTAAAAATTAAAGAATTACAAGCAAACCAAACGATGTAGGAGATTTATAATTTTATTGTCAAGTTTATTAAATTGTCGTCATAATAATTATAATTTACCTTTAGCATCAAATAAAGTGTAAATGCTTCTTCTAATAAACTATTATAAAATACAAATCCAGTATTATTTTCATAGACAGATAAGCAACAATAAAACTCTAATTTATAATAGAATAAATTTGTAATAATAGTTAACAATGGAAAAAACATCCCATAAAATAATGCAATAATAATTAAGTAGGTTTCACTCATATAGAATTTTACTATTTAATTATTTTTTAATAACCTTTATTTTGAAAATGCTGTCAACACTCTTAATGACTTCATTAATGTGAAAGTGAAACAACAACCTCTTGAATATAGATAAAGAATAGTTAATACATAATAAGGGACTTCTTTATAAATTGTGAAATTTATAACATCTTCATTTTTATCTTCATATTAAGATATACAAATCTTCCATGTAATTTCACCATATGTTTTAATGTAGAATAAATTAATTACTATCGTTAGTTGGAAAATATAAAATGATATTCCTTATAATATAGTTGTAATTGGTGATAATTAATAGATAGGATAGCAATGTTTGTTCTGATTAATTTTACTTAAATAATGTATTAGAATTATTAGCATGACAATCTCAATCAATCCTATTCCAATTTCGATTAATGTCCATAATGTTGCACTAGCCCACATATAAAAATTAAATTAATAAAATCTTCACAATTAATCTCTCAAAAGACTTCTAAAATTATTCCTAAAGTATGTACACCTGCGTATTATTATTATTTCAATTGATAAGGGATATTTGCATAAATTAACATTTTAAAACTCTAATTGGAATTTAAATACTCTGATATATATATTATAATTCAATTTATGTTAAATTTCTCTAATATAAGATAAAATGCAAAAAATAATTGTTGACCTATTGATATACATGCATTTAAAGCTGTTTTTGCATAGATTTATTAAGGACAATATGTTTTATTAAAAATAAGAATAAATAAATTATCCTAATATATATTAATTCAAAAATAATTATGTCAAATGAAAAAAAATCAAGTCAAGTCAGTTTTCGATCAATTATTTTTAAGTATAAGATAATTATCTTTTTCATATTCTCAATTATAAATAAATAATAATATTGATTTTCTCATTTCAAATTAAACTATTGCCTCCTCATTAGGTATTATTTTTTTTAATTTTCTGATATGTGATTAGGTTTGGTTAAAGAATAACCGTTTTTCTAATCTATAAATTTATATTTTTTACATTAATAGAATTAATGAATAATATTTATATTTCATTAGATTTCAAAGAATTAATATAATTAATATTTTTGTCATTTGAGACTCTTTAAAATTTATTAGAGTTATTATCACTATAATATTTTATAAATTATTTAAAACTCTCATCTTTATAGAGTGGTCTTTTAGATATATTGAAATATTAATTATCTAATTCATAACTTTTTGCATTTATGAGTATTAATATATCTTATTAAATTGATTATTATTAGGTGATTATATAACTTAATGATTTAAAATGTAAATTCTAAAATGAATATAAAAATTTTAAGCATTATTTACAGATTGATGTAATAAGAACTAATCTATTATTATTATAAATAATGTATTTAATTAATTCATTTAATCTGCATACTTTCTTCTTCAGTTGGAACCTTTTCTTGAGAACTACTCATTTATCTTTTTATAATTATTAATAACATTACCCAGCAGGAGATAATTCCATATCTTTATTAAAATTTTCAATTTAAAATTCTATCTTTTGTGTTCCAGAAAAGACTAAATCATATGCTTGATCAATAGGGATGAAATCTTATCTTGAAATGTATTTTTAAAGAAATGCTTTTTTCTCTAATGATTCAATAAATCGCTTAGGTAATCTAAACAAAGGGCCTTTGTAGATCATAAATTCAAGTAAAGCAATTTATGCAAAAAATATCACTGTAAACCGAGTTTGGTTAAATAATTATAAAAATAAAAGTAAGCATATTAGATAGTATCTGGCTTTCATTACTAATGGAAAGAATAATACTTCTGTTTCCTCATTAGGTTTCTTAAGAGCTCTACAATATTTATAATTAAATACTTAGTAGTGATAAAATAAACTGCGACATTCCAAAACCCAAAATGATTTGAATCCATCATCTCTTTATCATAAGTAATTAAACAATATAGTCTAGCACTTAAAAAGATAAATGCCTATATTTAAATAAATCAATACCATTCCAATACTATTTTTAATGATAAATTCTAACAAGTATAATATACTCCCCAGTCTTCTTTCGGCATTATTAAGATCAGGTAGACAACATAAATTAAATATAAGTGAGAAAAAAGAGCCTATAATTATTTCGATTAAATACCTTAAACAAATGCTGATGTTATCAATTACCAGATCCAAACACATTACAATGATATTGGTTAAAATTTTAACTAATCTTCTAGGAAAATGCCTATGATCCAAAATATTGAGGCAATTATTATAAAAACCTTATTTACAATTGGAGTAGATTGCCAAAAAGCAAATAATATATTCTGATTAAATTAATTCATATTAATTAAATAATGCTTTAAAAAAATTCTGTTTCTATTTTGTATAATTAATAAGATCTCTTATTATCTAGAAAGGTAAAAAATATATTTAATATCAATTAGATCTTATTATATTTCTATCCATAAATGATTTACGAGTAATAGTCTCTTAAATCAATTTGATTAAAACAAATATATATGATTTAATAAAATTTATATAAAAATAACTAAATTATTGTATAAATTAACAAATTATATGGATTTAAATTAAGCATATATTTTATTTAGCAGCCAACTTAAATAGTTATTGATGTTAAACAAAGTAGTTGACTTAGCTTATACTTCTCTGCTGTAAATTTAAATCAGGAAAAGGTTGTTAATATAAATTGTGCACACTTGATTGTAACAGTATTATTATTTTAATAATACGTATTTTAAGCAATATAAGTGAATGTAGTTCGAATCTTGAGATTTAAATATTCTTTTGTATTTTATGAATACATTCTTGCTATATGATAGACAATTTCTTATTCAGCAATAACTTTTGCTTCAATAACTTTTATAATTCAACTCTATGATGGCTCTAAGGTAAGCTTTTATATTAACGATATTTTTAGTAGTGTTTGCCCAGTTCAAGTATAATAATGTCATTAAATACATCCCCAATCCCCTGTTGAAATTCCTACCATTGAGCATAATACGATAAAAAATGATGAAATAAATGATGAATAAAGCTCTTTTGAACTATCGAAATCCCAGAGAATATCTAAAGCCATAAAAAAATCAAAGAAAACATAATCTAATGGTTTAAAGTGTTCTCAATAACATAATAACAAAAGGATATTCTTATCAATGAAAGACATAAAGGATGTCCAATATAAAAAGTATTAAATTTAACTTACCTAGGTATAAAATCACAAATGATAATCAAAATAAAGAAATAGCTATGAATTAAGACAAGAAGAATTGATATATTATTTACTCTATATTATTTAACATTTTAATGTCCAACTTTTATTTCTCCAATCTTTTCAATCAAAAAAATATCACACTTATAATTTATAAAAAATCATTATAAAAGTCCACCAAAAGTAGGTGTTTAGGGAGATTTAGGACAAGTGCAGAGCAACTATTAACAAAAAGGGTTAATATACATTTATATAATTTTAATTAGAAATGCATTGAATGATTTGTCATTTAATAAATTACATCGATTTGCCATGATAAATTATAATAAATATATCCAATTTATAATAATTATTATTTACAGAGCAAAAAAAATATATTAAATAATCAAATGTATCATATTGTTTCCTCTTTATATTACATTAATATCTTACAAACAATCTTACTAGATTTATTTGAATAAAATTCTGGTAATTTCATCAAATGTCCTTTTGTATTAAAGTCTTATTTAAAACTAATTTGGATAGTAGTCTTTGCAATAATGAGTTAATGCAGTAATGAGTTAAATTTGGACATTTCAAAGAAGAAATCTAAAATCATTGTGGAAATGAAACAAATATATATGTGTATGAAATAATTAATAGAAATTGTTCATCAATAAATTTCTAAAATAAATAATATTAATTATGCTGCTTTTGATATTTATAGCATTAGCATCCTCATTAAGAATTCCAAAAAACTTTTTCATATCAAATATTGAGAGGACAGTGTCATTAACTGATAAATACATCAATATCTAATCTAAAGTAACTATCAAAATAATCTTAAGATAATTTTTTAAAATGATGGAGTAATTCCAATTGAAAAGATTTATTATACAATCCATAATGCATTGTCAGATAGATTATATCATGTCAATATAGAGGAAAGCAATGCAAAAAAAATAATAGAAGATGTGGATGTGAAATACAAATAGAATGCCACAGTCTATGAATTCACATTAATAAAACCAATTGAGCCATCTTCCAATTTAGAGGTAGAATTAAGTGAACACTTTTATAAAAGATTTAAACCATTACCAAAAGAAATTGGATTAGAGGTATTATATGAAGAATAATAATTAAGGATGAACAATTAGTTTAATTTATGGATTCAGTATATTTCTTCACTCCTTATTTAGTAAAGAATCAAATAACTTATTATGAAACACCTAAAATTATGTAAAGATATAATTTAATAATAGTTCATACTCACTAAAATCAGCAACTCAAAGAAATTAACTTTTAGAATTTGGACCTTTTTAGGATATAAAGCCTTTTTCTACATAAATTCACACAATCCATTTAGAGAATAGCACACCAATTACAATTTTTACTAAAGCTTCTAAAATCATAGAAGTCTCTCATTGGGGTAATATTTTAATTGAAGAAAATTATTCAATTGAAAATCAAGGCGCAAAGTTGAAAGGAGAATTTGGAAGAGTTAGTTTTAATAAATATAATCCTAATGTTGGAAAACACTCTTTGAAATAATTATCTGCCTCTCTCCCATATGATTCTTGGGGAGTATATTACAAGGATGAAATTGGAAACATTTCAACATCAAATGCTGCTAAAGGGGTAAAATATATATGATTATCTAAGAAACTTAATGGAGAAAACTAAGCCTTAGTATAATTAAGACCTAGATTTGCAATATTTGGAGGATGGAGAAGCAATTTTACTTTAGGATACAATTTACCAACCAAAAAGTATTTGTCATCTAATATTATTTAGATATTTAGAACAAGATGGAAATAATTATAGACTAACATTGAATTTCTCTTTTTCTGTAAAGGAGATGGTATCTGATAAATATAACTTTTAAATTTCTTTACCTGAAGGAGCTTATGATATACAAGTTGATCTATCTTTATAAGTGGAAAGGAACGATACACTATTATTTTCTTACTTTGATACAGTAGGAAGACCAACAATAATTTTGGATAAGGCTATAACAAGTCAATTTGATAATAAGCAAATTATTGTAATATTTTATTTCTAAAATAGATCACTTATAAACTTTCAGGAGTATCTATATTAAGAGAGCCTTTAATGATTTTCGGAACCTTTTTGTTTGCTTTTCTGTCTATAATTTATTTAAGAAGATTAGATTTATAGACATTAAAATTAAAAGAGTGATACATTTAAAATTCATATATTAAATCATTAATCCTTGATATGTATTGATGTATCTCCTGTCGATTTGGTTAATTCGTTTAAATTCCAATTGGGACTTTTAGTTTATCCAAATGAAAAATTCTTCCAACAAATTGTAGAGTCAAAATTGTTTGTACTTATATCTGAATAACCTTGTTGTAAAATCTCATCTTCATCATTCATATCTATTCTAATTTGTCGTAACATTTTTATAAAATCCTTTAAAGTAATCCTTTCATTACTCTTATATTCTAGGCATCTTGAAATTAAATATATATAATCTTCATTAAGATATTTTTTGTCTTATAACACTTGCTTAATATAATTAAAGTTTATTTTAATATAGTCTTCGTCTTAAAATACTAATGTTGTTTTTACTGGTGGGTAGATTCCATTATTTGCCATTTGGAATACTATATACTTTGAATAATATAAATTACAAGTCAATCCAAATTGCCATATGTCACTTGAGAAATCATAGTTGGTTCCAAAAGCTTCAGGGGGATTAAAATCATAAGTACTAGAAAAAACTGTATAATTGTCAATTGATTCTTCTTAATAACAATCCATTTAATTCATTTTTCTAGATCTATCAAAATCAGCTATTATAAGATTGGCTTTATGATAATCAACATTTGTAAGGAATACATTTTAAGGTTTAATATCTCTATGTAAAATTTGCATCTTATGTAAATCAGTTAAAGCCAAAGCTAACTACATAGCAAAATTATATTGCAATTTTTTAAGTGGATGATCAATTGTTTAAGAAGATTCTTCAAATACTTAATGCAAAGTTAAGGGATACTTCAGAAAAATAAAAAATGGAATCGTTTGAATACGAAAATAAGCAAAAATGGTTGCAAATTTAGCATTGTCATTAAGTTGTTCATTAAAAATTAATTCTCTTTCGTTTTATAATTATCTATATTTAATTACCTCCAAATCAGAGTCATCAACAATCCTAGGAACTTTAATAAAGATTTCCTTTTTAATTTGAGGATAAATTTAAAATAAAGAAGGTCTTGATGATGTAAATGTAAAGGAATTAGATCCAATTGATTCTGATTTTAAATCATTTATCTAAAATATTTTTTTAAAGAAACTCATATAAGGGCATCCTTAATCCAAATAATCAGACTTTAAAATTGATAATAGATTATCAGTCGTATTTTCAAAATTATCCTTACAGTATTCATTAATATTAAAATATTAATTAACTTACAATATACTATTAACATTTACCGAATTTCTTAAATGATTCAAAATTGCTCTATCCACTTTCTTCAAAATTAAAATGAAGAAAACTAAGATGTAGTACACCTTCAATTATGTAAATATTATTAGGTCTCAATATGTAAGAGGGGAAATTACGTCTTTCTAGTTCTTATAAAGCTATAAAATATAGTATAAAATATTATTTAAAACTTATGCAAAGTTAAGCTACTAAGGACAATTAAAATTATTTATTTAATCTACTTCTACAGTTCTATAGCTAATATGTGTTTAAATATTTTTATTATGTCATTTAAATGCAGTTTTATTCATAATAGATATTTTCTGGACGAATGAAGTTTACCAACCTTTATTAGTTGAGTTTTTGAATAGGATGGGGGACATTTAATTAAACAGATTGAGTTTATTAATATCCTTGATAAGGGAATTGATAAACTATATATTCTTATTCGGATTATCTCCGGATGCATTCATAAATCTTAGTTTATTCTATTTTAAATACTTTTCTAGAAATTGAGTTTTCAATGATTTTGAAGTTTTTATAATCATTTCCTATCTCCATTTCTTAAGGAATCTGATTGATATGCTAGTTATTTTCAATTTGAGTTTAAATACTTTATAACATTATACTAAAATTTATTAATGTATTTATGTTTAATGTATTTTTAATATTATCATTAATCATTATTCTACGTTTAACTCAACATTAATTCCTGGACCAATCTTGAAGTTTGTAATATCCTTGAAAGTTGGTAAAGTGCATTAGAAATCAATTACTCTTTTGTGAATCTAATTATTAAATAATTTTATTACTCTCATTTCAAATCTATCCCAAGTCTTTGAACCTTCACCACAAGGACTCTTTCTGATAGTCATTTTAAGATGCTTTGTTGGCATTCTGATTGGTCCTTTGAACACAACTTGTTAACCTTGATCTCTCTTAATGGTGAAATGTAATCATTACTTAGATTCCTCTAGCCTTCTCAATAACTTAAGTAGTGAAATTTTCTAAATCCTAAGAATTTCTTGATGTAACAATCATTCTAATTTTTTTCACTTATTGTTCATCTTCTACTTTCTTTTCTTTCAAATCAGCCATAATATTTTGGGTTTTTTAAAATATATTTTTAATAAAAGATTTAAAATATATTTCCTCTATTAGTTCATTTATTATATTATTGTATTCAAAAACTCCCTCAAACTCTTTTTCCTCATCCCTCTCTTTCTTAATCATTTATCAAAAACATTCTTTGTACATACTATTTAAAATATAAAATTATTATTTTTAATCTTATTATTAAAAAAGATTATTAAATCAATCTTTAGGTATAGCGTAAATCATTCAAAATTAGATAATATAAATTTATTCATACTTAATAAACATAAGGATGGATGTTAATATGTACTCCAAAAATGTTTTAGATGTGAATTCATCAGGTAGATTCCAACAGACAGGTTGAGTAATTGAATTGTTTCTGAATTGAAAATATACATTGACTATGAAACCTTAAAGATAGAAATTCAATTTGAAAACAAAAATTATATCGAATTTGAAACTTAACATTATTTTAATCTTATAATTATTGACCAAATATCAATTATTAACAAGAATTTTGTTCAAATTCTTGTCTGAATTGAGTACTTTATATAAATTGTAAATGTATTTAATCCAATTAAAGGATTTCTAACTTGTAATTTGAAGACTACTAATTGTTCAGCATTAAGTTATTTGGTGAATTCAAATTGAAGTTTATAAAATTTGTAATTAAAATTTTCTGAATATATTAATAAAGATATAATTATGCTGTTCTGAACCAAGGCAAATATTACTTTTTCATTTTAATTTTCTAGAGACTTCACTATTGATAATTAATCTTCCAAAGAATGTTTTATTATTTAAATGATTTAATCTCAAAATAACAAGGCCATCAATTTAACATAATCTATCTTAGAAGACAGTCCAGAATTTTGGATTCAAAGACCTTAAATATTAATCCAATTCCAGCTATCAGATTAACTCTCTGTTGTTAATAGGAATAGATTAATCTAAAAAACAATGTATTTTGGAAGTTATTATCTAAAATATGGAGATGATGTATGAATGATCTTGATTATAAAACAGAAATTTCTTGATGTTAGGAATCTATTTCTAGAATTAATTTACCATCCAAGAACTTCTCAAGCAGGATTTAGATTAAGTAAAAATGATGAAAAACTGGATGTATATGGAGAAATATAAAATTGGGTTGAAGTCTTAAGAAAGTATACAATCTAATCAAATATGTAATAAAAATACAAAATAATCAAAAAAGTAGGAGAAGGAAGCCAATTTCAAGTATATATAACTTTATATTTCTACAAAGGTTTTCAAAATTAGAAACAAACTAACTGGATAGTAAAATGCAGTGAAGATATATGATAAATTTAAATTACAAAATTCTCCCAACTTGCTTGAGTTTGTCAAAAGGCAAATTAATATTAAAAGGCAATTTGATCATAAAAATTTAATTCGTCTATTAGAAACATTTGAGAGTGCTAATCATCTTTATATAGTAGAAGAATTAGTTGAAGGAGGAACTTTAGAAAATAAACTTTTATCAACCACCTTTAATTAATAATAAACCATACTGATCGTAAAATAAACTTTAAATGGATTACAAGAGATGCATAATAAAGGATTTATACATGGTGATATTACTCTCAAAGCTATAGGTTTTAAGAATGAATAAGATATAGATTCATTATGTTTATTACATTATTCTAAAGTGATATCAATTAATGCAGCAAGAAACTCAACCAAAAAAATGATGAGTCAAAGAACTTCGTTAAAAAATGAGAAAACCCACACATCTGATCTATAATAATTGGGTATTATTTTAATAAGATTACTTACTGGCTACCAATTCAATCAATTTAATGTGCCTAGCCAAATGGATGATATCAAGAGCATTTTAAATTTTTAATAAATAAGTAAGGAATTAGAGGTTTTACTTCAGTAATTACTTTTAATTGATTTTGAATTGTAGTTAAGCGATACAAACACTCCTCTAGAAGTGTTAAAAAATGATATATTCAAAAAATAAATAGAACCATCTAATTTTATTCTTAAATATTAAACTTTAAATGATGTAAGAAGATAAAGTGTATAAAGTAATAGTGAAGATGAATAAATGGAAATTCGTTCTAGAGTTAATACATTACCAAATATTTAAGAAAGAAAAAACGACTCAAGAAGTATGTCAAACAGAGTAAAGAAAATGGTATAACCACAAAAAATATCTAAATTTAATAAGATTGATCTTGTTGCTAATCCACCTTCATAAAACTCATAAAGAAGAACAAGTAATCTTTATTAGCTTCCAAGATTGAATCTTATGCCTAAAATCAAGTAAAAAGCCTTGTGAATTATAATAATAACATGATTTCTCTCAATACATAAATAAACTTCTTTTTTATCTATAAAATCCAATTATACTTTCCCATTAGAAAGGTTTTAAATATTTCTATTGCAAACCTTTTAAATTATTTAAGTAAAAGTTGGATATTTTAATTCTAAAGATTTTTTTAGTAAAAATTATATGTATAAGAATATTTTTATGATTTTGATGTACTTGATCATGACATGAGTATTCTTCTTAAGATATTCAAGTAAATGATTTTTTTGTTTTGGTTATATTCTAAAATAAAATAATTACTTAAATTTGGATTTGAAGGGTATGATTATAAAATTTATGAAATAATGAATTTTTTTTTGAAAAATAATAAAATTTATATGATAAAATAATAACTATTGTAGATTGGTTCAGCAGATTCCTTTTTCAATGATCATACTTCTTTATATTCGTTTCATTCTATTAATCCATTTGTTCCGTAATATAAGGGTGAATTTTAGATTAGTTATTAAAACAGATTAGTAATAAAAAATTTGGCAATTGGATCTTATTTCATTAGATTTGGTGATGATGTATAATAAATATATATATAATTAGAAATTTATCAATTTAAAGAATGTTTGTATGTAAAAAATTGTTCATCCAAAAACAGGACTTTTTGGAATCAAACTATCGAAGAATGGTGTGGATTTAGATATTTTTGGTATATTAGATTAGTGGATTGAAATGATGAAGAAATACACAATACAGTTCGATTTTGTTTTAAAATATTAACTTTTAAATAAACTTGGAGAAGGATATTCAACAATTGTATATCTTTTTATTAAAAATATTAGGTATATAGAGCCAGAAATAAATTGACAAAGAAAGAGTATGCAGTGAAAGTATTTGATAAAAAGAGACTTCTAATTAATAAATTTGAAGCAAAAAAGTTCTTAAAAGAATTGAAAATAATTCGATGTTTAGATAATCAAAATTTACTGAAATTATATGAAGTTTATGAGAGTAATAATCATATTTACTTAATTTTGGAATTATTTGCAGGTGAAAAACTTGATTCAATTTCTCAAAAATAATAGGCTCTAACCGAAGAAGAAATTTTGATAATAATGAAACCTCTATTTTAAGCAGTTTAATATTTGCATGATCTCAATATATTTCATAAATAGATTTGTACTTAAAGCATAATTTTTAAACATAAATCTGACTTATCAAATCCTTGCTTAATTGATTTTAACTAAGCATGTTAAATAATTGAAGGGGATCAAGAAGATTAATAAATGGTCTAAGTTAATCCAGAGAAACAAATTTTATATTATATCAAATTTGATATTCTATCTTTGGGAATAGTGATGCACAATCTATTTACAGGGAAATAATTTTAGATAAATTAAGTTATTGATGATGCTATGATGAATAAATTTAAAGGAGCTGAAGATTTATAATTTATTGATCCTCCCTTATCTGATCTATGTTTCGATTTCTTAAACTCAATATTTAATTAAGGTGTTAAGCCAAAGACTTGCAAGTAATTATTGGCACATCCAATATTCGATCAAGAAAATCAAAAAAAATAAAGAAATTTAGGAATTTAATTAATTGGAATTTTAAATCAAAACTCAAGTAGATTTAGGATAAATTCTAAATAATCTCAAAGATCTCCAAAGAAAATAAATATAATTTCTCTAAAGAAAGATTTCAATATATTATCCAAAAGCCCATCAGAGAAACCTAATCTTAATAATGATTACTTTTAACCTCCTTAATCTCATCTAATGTTTAGAAGAGGCAGTAGACAAAAAAGAACCTTGAATTTTAATAACCATAATGAAATTAGTAGCTGAATTTATTATATATAACTTTATCTATTTGATTTGTTATTGGATAATATAATCTATCTTGATTTGTATATTAAATAAAAATAATATCCTAACTTTAGTAAATTTTAATCACTTTTTTATTTTATCTTTGTTTCTAATGTAATCATGAAATTTCTCAGATTTAACACTACTTAGTATACAAAATTGCTATCTTGAGATGATTTAACAGGTCAAATTAATGATATTTTATACGCATCTTATATTGTATCAAGTAAATGGAATCTTGAAATTGTTAAATATTGAAAAGTAACATCACAGTTCTTCAGAAAGTGAAGAGAATGAAAGAAAATCAAAAAGAATCTTATTATAAAGAGGAAGATATGGAGTGATGGTCGATGTAATTTATTATGAAATATTTCTTTTTCTTATTATAATTATATGGGTTATGATATATTCACTAAAATTAGTGTAAATTTAGAATTAATAAACCGAAACTAAAATGATGCATATATTGATGATTGTGATGGTTTTGTAGTTTAGAGTGAGTGAATCTATAACAGTAAGTATCAATATTTGTTAATGCTCTACTATTTTAACAGCTTATGATTGTAATTAATTGAGTACATGCGAATGGGATTTATCTTCCAAAACCTGTATATAAGCTAAATAAATTGCTTATTCTTCCACTCTCTGTTCTTCTATAATAGATGGAATCAGATGTGCTAAATAAAGAGGATGTGTTTTTATTGATAAAAAATGTGTAGTATTTAGTAATTGCTAATCTTATATTGGTACATCAAATGTGGAGTGTTAAAAATATTCAATGTAATGTAATTGGTCTCTAGTGAATTAATATTGCACAGATGAAAGTGTGTGTAGCGAATATATAGGTGAAGATAAATAGTCAGGTTGTGAATCTGTAAAATAAATAAATGGTGAAGGCTTATGTATTTATAACACATAAACTAAATAATGTAAAGAAAAGGAATGCAAAGATTATCCTAAGAAAACAAATGAAGACTGTAGCAGAGTACTTTTAAATCAAGTTTGTATAACTGATAAAAAGAAATGTGTAAGGGACCTCGCTAATTGTGAGACTTACGATATTGAGGATTGTCTAAATATCTTATCTAACAATGGAGAGTGTGAAATCAATAATAATACGAATAAGTGTCAACCTAGAACTTGTGGTTTAGCTCCAGATGCGTCATCAGATGATGCATGCAAAAAGTATAAATCTACATGTTTATCAAACAAACAAAAATGCGTAGATTCATTAAGTTTATGTTCATCTTATTCAATTGATGAATGCTTGAATTTCAAAGGAAACTAAGGAGATTGTTAATTAAATTAAGAATTGTTATCATGTAAGGATCCTGCTTGTGAAGATTTTAAAGGTTCTACAGATGCTGAATGCCAGAAGGCTAGTCCAAATTTATAATGCATATCCAATGGATTTTAATGTGTTTCAAAATTAACTGATACTTGTAATAAAGTAAAAATTCTAGAGAACTCAACTTGTGATCAATATATAACCAAAGAAGGATAGTGTAAACCAGAAACTGAAGGATCTAAAAATTGTGTATTAGATATGTGTTAAAATCATGAATTTGACTCAGATGAATAATGTAATAAGTATTCATCAAAAGACAAAACATCACCAAAATTATGTGTCTCAAATGGAATTAAATGTACAACATAATTATAACCATGCAGTAGTTATAAAAAGTCTGATGGATGCTTTAAATACAAAGGATAAGATGGAAAATGCTTAGATAATGAAACTTTGGAAGTATGTTAAGCAACTCCTTGTGATTATATTCAATAGCCAAGCCTAGTTATTTGTACTTCAACAAATCCTAGTTGTTAATTTGATGGATAAAATTGTGTTGCCACATTAAAATAATGTGATTAATATACATCAAAATGTGATACTATCATTTCAATTAATCACAAACCTTGTATTGAAGATCCAACTAATCCTGAAAAATGTATTGAAAAAACATGTAATACTGCACCATCTACTACAAAAACAGATGAAGATTGTGATGCATACTTATCTTCATGTTTAACTAATGGTTAAGGTTGCACTGATAAATTATAAACTTGTGATTCCTATACTGGTAGCTTTTAATAGTGTGAAAAACTAGTTGGATTAGATGGTAAATGCACTGGAATAAGTAAAACTCAAACTAGTGATAAATGCAGTGCTAAAACATGTTAAGAATCTAGTACAGCTAATGAAGAAGCATGTAAAGCCTACACTAAAAATTGTTTATTTAATAATATATTGAAAAAATGTTAGCCATCTATTTAATCATGTAAATCTATTGATAAGAAAATGACTTGCGAATAAACATTGACTAATGCAACTGGAAGATTCTGCATGTGGATTAATGAACTTTGTGTTACAGCTACTTGTAATATGATAGAATCTTAAGGAAGCCAAGAAGTCTGTAACACTTTTGGGGAAAGTTGTTAATATGATAATCTTGGTGGTTGTATAGATAAAACATCTTTTTAATGTTAATCACTTAGATCTAGAATTACATGCACTACGGATTCATCAGGAAATGCCTGTATTTGGGATTAAATTTAGAAAAAGTGTATAAAATTTAATAAATGTGACGATTTCTAATTGGTAGACAAAAAAGATAATGATGGGAACATTATTCCAAAAAGTAGTATAGAAATTGCATAAGAAAATCTTATTTGTTCCAGTATTAGTGATAAATGTTATTCAAATGGAAGTTAGACGTGTAAACACAAGTTACCTTGTAGATAATTCAGTTAAGAAAATTGTAATTAATCAGTTGGAATTGATAATAAGATCTGTGGTTACAATGCTATTAAATAAGTGTGTTAAACATTTGGTTCATGTGTAGATTTATAACTGAAAACGCATGTAGAATGTTAAGCATATAATATCAAATGTACTACAAACAAAGAAACTTGTATAGAAAAGATGGAATGTAATTTAATTAAAGATCAGGATACTTGTGATGTTGGAGGTACTGATGGAAAATGTTTCTGGAATAATTCTATATGTTCTCCATGGAAATGTTAAAATGCCATACTAACTACTCATTAAGAGTGCTAAAAGGAATCTCCTAAATGTACGACAAATGGAACTAATTGCATTGATTTATAAGAATGTAATAAATATGAAACTGCAGGTTGTGTAATAGGGCTTAACAATACTGCTTGTTTTTATGATACAAAGACAAATAAATGTCGAATAAAGGATTGCTCTGATTATATTGGTATAACTTAATACAAAGACTGTTAGGTAATAGGTTGTGCTTATGATTCTGCCAATTCAGCTTGTATTAATTTTGACAGCTGCAATAATTATACAAATTAATTTTAATGTAATGACAATATTTCTAAAGAAAATTCTACTTGTATATGGTAAGAATAGATAAACAGCACTTCAAATTGTTTTTAAATGAATTCTTGTAGTTAAGGAAATTTAATAGAAAAAAATTGTTTGAATTTTGGTTGTTCATATGTACCAGAGGCATTCATTAATGGAACACTTTAAAAATCTCAATGCAATGAAATGGATTGTTCATCATTAAATCCTAATAGTAATAGTGACATTGGTTGTAAACCTGTGATTAATACTATCAATAAATAAATAACATTATGTGCTTGGAGTTTCAAAATGAATAAATGTATTGAAAGTACAGACTTAAATGTATACAATCAAAACAATTGTTTTACATTAACACAATATAATTATTACTGGAATCCAACTAATTCCTAATGTGTTTCATGTACTAAAATAGAAAAACCATAAAATTCATCCAAAGCCAATGATACTCCTAATACAACAACATCAAACTCATTTGGAATAGGTCCTATATAATATATGGATCTTTTGATAATTGTATTATTCTAACTATTTTGATGGATAAATTAAAATAAATAGATATTAATAATTATATCATCATTTTTGATTTATCTATTAAGCTGCTTATGATAAAGTTGCTTGAATTGATTTTTTTGCTGCCTCATTAAATCTTCGCTCTTCAATTTAAACTAATATTTATTAATCATAAATACTTTATTTTTATAATTTAGATCTTTAAACATTTGGAATTAAAAATTGCTAAACTAAGTCTTTAATGATAGTTTCATCACTATTGTATTTTCTTTCAAAATATTCAACAGGAGTATTCATCTTTTATTTTCTTAGATTAGTCATAATAGTTGCTTATCTGGTGGCAGCTACAAACTTATTTATAGATCTCTACCTTATTCTATAGTATTCATAAATATCCAATGTAAATATGTATCAACAGTTCCTTAATGTACTCTCATAATTTAATTATATTAGACATCTTCTCTGTCTCTTAAGATTTATTCTGCCTATCTAGTACCAGCC
>JPFL01000134.1:55694-146465 GCA_000733385.1 Paramecium biaurelia
CTTTCTAAGTATTTTTATCTTTCTCTTTTAAATTTTTGCCACCATTCTGTTCTTCAATTCTGTTTTCTTGATTTTAATGCTTTCTATTCTTTAAGCATTCTTTTCTTCTACATCTTTTTCTCTTTCTTTTAATGCTTCTTACAATAAATATAATCTCTCATTCTAATTTCTAAATCAAATTAAAATTGGAATTACATCTTGATATCTGTTTCCTTCTTCTTCCACTCTCTTTCTTCTTATGACTTCATTAATTATCTTCTTAATTTAAATGAAGCTTCATCAGATATAGGAGGTAATGCATTCTCAAACCAAACCTTTTCTCGATTCCATTCTATAGACTCTAATTCTTCAATTGAAGCAGGCAAACCCTTATCCCATTTTAGATGTTATAATGCTAGAATTTCTATATTTTAATCTTCATTCTAATCATGTGCTGGTGTATATGGATCAGTTTATGCTTCAGCTTCTCTATAATCAGTTTAAATTTCAACATCTTTAACCTAGCAAAATAAAAAATAGTGTTACTCTATCTATTGTCACTTTTACTGGAGGAGGTTATTCTTTCACTTATTATACAGGAGGTTAGCTTAATTTAATAGGAGTATCAGTCATTGTGGGCACTAAAGGTCTTTTGAAATACAGAGGACGAGATGTCCCACTAATATAGTTATACATGGATAGATTCCTTTATTGATCATGTAAGACATATGCTTCTTGCATTGTATATTTTTTATATTTATTATTATTCAAAAATATAATATAAAAAAATAGGACCTACTTGGATTCGAACCAAGGTCTTGAGGGTTAGAGCCTCAGGTACTAACCGCTATACGATAGATCCTGTAATGATAAATTATTTGATAAAAACTAAATATATTATGATTTTATTCCTGATAGACATAATCAATAACTTAAATTTATTATTTACAATATTTATAAAAAATTTAGTCTATAATTCATAGATTAAATTATTTTTAATATTAATTCTTTTGATGTGATCCTATTTTTATTTTTTTTATTGAATCTCAAAATTTAATCAATTTGATTACACATAAGCATCAATACATTATGAATATAGTTAGATCTTATTGTTATCAATTATTGATCAAGTTGCAAATAATATTATTTTTATTTATTAAATAAATAACATTAATAAAATTAATATCAAAAAAATTTAAGATGTTATTTAACTAATGAGATTTAAGGCTTCAACAAGTCTTGAGCTTTTCATCTAATTATATGTATAATAACAAAGGATTGATAAGTGATTTTAGTTTGTTATACATAAGAAGTTTCGTTTTAAAATTATTTAATTAATATATATATAATATCAAAATCCATCAAATCATTTTGTTTTTTAAAGCTCTAAATTTCATGTATATACATTTATTAATAAAATAACATGGGTTGCTGTATCAAATCAAATACACTCAACAAAATTCAAACAATCAAAACAAATAATGGTGTGATAATTTTCACATCTACTGCAGATATCCATAAAATCTATAATTTTGGTAAAATGATGGGTTTGGGAGTCTTTGGAAAGGTTCTGGTTGCTAAAATGAAGACAAATAATGAAAAACTCTTTGCTATCAAAATGATAGAGAAATTAAAAGTATCTGGAAAGGAAACCTAATTAGCTAATGAGATTTATGTTCTTTAAAGATTAGATCATCCAAATATCATAAAATTTTATGAAGTATATCAGAACAACTTATATTTCTATATTTGTATGGAATATTGTGAGGGAGGAGAACTTCTGGAGCGTATTCCAAAGCATTAAAATGCATTCACTGAGAAATAGGGCTAATAAATTGCTTTCAAGGTTATATATATTAATTCTATAGATAGGTATTATCTGCAATTGCATACATTCATGAATAAGGGATAATCCATAGAGATATTAAACCAGAGAACATTTTATTTAGTAAAAAAGATTTGAATTCTGAACCAAAAATTATTGATTTTGGAATGGCAATTAAATTAGATGAATCTTTGTAGACGTATTATAATAATGTTATCCATCCTCCTAGTAATGCATTAAATTGTGTGGGAACTCCCCTATATGTTGCTCCTGAAGTAATAGATGGATATTATAGTGAGAAATGTGACATATGGAGTTTTGGAGTAATGCTTTTTTATATTTTATGTGGATATCCACCATTTTATGCATCAAATAAAAAAGAATTATTCTAACATATATAAAATTAGGATGTAATAATTAATATGCTAAATTAAGTTGATTTTTGATAGAAGGCATTGGAATTAATTATCAAAAGAGATTAAATGCTTTCTGAGGAGACTTTTATGTAAAAACCCAATGATAAGACCAACAGCTAAAGAATGTTTGAAGGATCCATGGTTTAGTCTTACCTTCGAAGCTACCAATAAGGCTAATAATCTTCGTCGTTCCAAAACTAAAGTGCTCACATTTAGGTAGATAGCTCCATCAGATTATTTTGAAGATGGGAGATCAATTTATGAAATGTTGAAGAATTATAGAACAGGAGCTAGATTCAAAAAAGAAGTAATGAAAATTTTAATAAATCAAATGAATGAGAAAGAATTGGAACATCTAAAAAGACTCTTTTAAAAGATAGATGTAGATAATTCTGGAACTATTACATATCATGAGTTAGAGAAAGCATTATAGAGTGAAGTAATGAAATAATTAATTAGGGTTCTTAAGTATCGCATGATGAGGTTAAGAAATTGATGTTAGCAATAGGATTGGATAATGAAGATGAAACATAAGAATGTTCATCAGTTAAATCATTTAAACCGTTAGTTATAAAATACAGTGATTTTTTAACTGCATGCATTGATGAAAGAAGAGTATTAACGAAAGAAAAAGTATATTAATTTTAGTTATTTAGTTGCTCTCATTATTCAAATATTTCGATCTTTAAAGTTTGAATTATATCACAAAAGAAAACATTTAGGAAGTGTTTGCTAGACATGGTAAATCATTAACTGAAGAGAAAATGAATAAAATGATATATGAAATAGATCCAAATCATGATCAAAAGATATCATTTGATGAGTTTTGTTAAATGATGTCAGTGGAAGGTGTTTGTTAACTGATTGACTTTAAAGATGGTAATTTGGAATAATAAATTATTTCTCCAAAGATTGATAATAACATAGAACTTATATAATTTGAATGAATAATACCTATCTATTTAACGTTAAAATTGTATATAATTAATATAAAAATGTGTAAGATATTTACATCAAAAGAGTATCATTAATTTAATTTAACGATATTACTATTAAGGATCTCTGGTTTTGATTAAGATATTGATACTATCACAAATTGATAATCATTCATTATTAAGATTTATCAACAAAAGAGAATTTTGTAAATTTATAAATATTGTTATATTATAATAGATTACTTTCTTACTATTGATTAACAAAAAGGTAAAAATTTAATTACAAATACTATGAAATGATTAATTTATAATTAAACTTTTATAGATAAATTATACTAATTAATGATTGCGATATAAATATCAATTAGAATATATCATTATTAGCATGATAATCACTTAGTTGATCTTAGAAAATGAATTTTCTATGATGATTACCTCTTCCATGGTATTTAGATTAAAGCTAGGAGCTGCACCCTCAAGACATCTCATAACGTTATTATTCCAATGGCATTCATTTATTAGTGATCTTGCAGAACATTCAACATTTCTCAATTTAGAACATGAGGGTTTACATTAATTGTTAATATAAGTGCATCTTTAGGAAGTTTATACTATTAAATAAGTTAAATAAATTCAATTACCACAAGAACTTTAATCTAGATCGCTGCACAAATTTGAAATACATCCTTTGACTTCACTATAGTAACATTATCCATTCATATTTAAACAGGTACAAGAGTCTGTAATTTCTGAGCAAGCTACACAAGTAAAGTCTGGTAATAATACACATACCTGTCCAGATGCTTCAAATCCATGACAAGATGATGTACTACTACCTTAATTAGAACAAATATTGGATGTGCATTGATATTAAGTTCCGAGGGGATCAACAAGTTCCCATCTACATTATTTATTAAGAAATGTTGAAGAAGTACATAATTATTGTTATGAAGTTGTATCAGTTAATTTTGAATAAGTGATATAATCTTAACATTAATTAAGAGCTTAACAATAAGAACCATCCCAGTAACACTGTTTATTATTCATAATACCAGTGCAACTATCTTTTTTCATATAATTGCACTCTTTTAGTACACATTAGAAATATGACCATTGACAAACACCACTACATTAATCTTCATTGAAATGTTAGCATTCTTGATCAACACAATGATTATTATTCCATAGATCTTAAGCACATTTCTTACCGCCAATAGTATAAGAACTACATTTATCTACATTAAATAATTCAGAGCATTTAGAGGCTGCACTACATTTAGAAAGATTAACATAACAGGTTGATTTAGCTATTGTACCCGTGCAAGAAGTTAATGAAAGATCGCTACATTTCCTGTTTCTACATAAACCTGTTATGGTGTCAAAAATGCATAATTTATTTTTACAATTATCAGAAGTGAATGTAGTACAATCTATTATTTGAAGTGATGAAACTTCTCCTTTACAAAAGCATCGATCATCAATCCATTAGCATTATGAGGTTTTGTTACATCCTATTCGATTTATCCCATTATATGAGCATTTATCATTTGAATATGATAGAACACAACCTCTATTCACAAAACTAAATTTGCATGGCTAATTTGTTACACTTTTGCAAACAAGAGCATTTACATTTTTCAATTCATTACATTTTATTATATTAGAGATTTCATATTTTTAACAAGATCCTTCAGAAAAACGACAAAGTTCTGTTTCAACAGAAACACAACCTAATTTATTTAATCCAGATGTATTGCATTTATCAACTTATCCATCAAATTATCCAGTACATGTTCCATCTTTTTAATATTTACAAATGACATTGTCTTTGTCAATTTATGCACAAGACTTTGGATTAACATCCAGCAATTAACCACATGTTATTAAACCTGCTTTGACATAATTATGTTCACATCTTCCCTAAATCCAAATTGTTGGTTATTTAAGAACACTTATGCATGCCAATCGATTCATACCCTTTTTAGTGTTTATATATTCACCATCCTGATTTTTTATAAATATTTCATTTGTTTCAGAGAATGTTTCACAATTTAATGTAATTGAATTATGTTAACATTTTAAATTTGCTGTAGTGATTGAAGCACAAACTTTTGGTGATACTGATTCATATTAATTACATTAAGTATATGTTACACTGAAATTAAATGATTTACATTTAGTACCAGTCCAATCACATGAATCAGCTTAAGTTGATAAACATCCATAATAATTTAATCCTAGAGTATCGCATAAATCTTCATCTGGATTTGATAATTAACATACAAAATTAAATTCATCATACCTGACACCAATTTTCTTTAAATTATCAACAGGAGCACCTAATTTTGTGTAAGCCTTTCTACAAACATTAGAGTTAATTAAAATATGACTAGATAATTCATAACCATCTTCATTTTCTAATGAAGAACATCTCTATCCTAACCATTTACAGTATTAACCATCTTATGAAACTTATAAACAAGAATGTATATTTATGTAATCATTACATTTTAATGTATTAATTATTGCATTTTCACATTTTTCTTTGAATATACAATAATTATTTTATTTTGCAACTGCTCGACATCCATCTAATGATAAATCATCAATACAAGTGACTTCTTTTATATTTGCACTTTAACATAAATTGTCTTTCCAATGACAAGTCTAACCTTCAATAATGGGGGCTAAACAAAAACTTTTTTTGGAATATTTTAATTCAACACAAGTCATAAAGGAAGCAAAACTAGTATCTACTAAAGCTATGCATTTCCCTGTGTCAATTCTCCAATAACAATTTCCTGCTGTATTTGCTTAACATCCTAAGGGACTCTTTGAGTTAGCACAAATTGATTACTATGTATCTGTAATACATTTTGTTCCATTATGACCACAATAATCAGATGAAAAATAAAAGCATATTCCTGGAGATATGACTGTATCAGTATGTTCAGCACAAGTTAAAATTCCTCCTTCGTAAGTCTTACAAAGAGCATCCGTAGTATCCCAATAGCAAGATGTATTAATATTGATTAAACATTAATATTTTGTGTAAATTTAATCGCAAGTATAAAAATACTTGTCTGTATTATATTGTAAACATGTATTACTTGACCAATAACAATTATTCTATATATATAAACACCCTTTTTTAGTAACTATTGAAGAGCAATCTGCACCAAATATATTGGAAGTGCATCTCTATTGAGTTGAATCATATTGACAAATCGAATCACTTAGAGCCAAACATTATGAAGAGTTTGAGGAGAGAACAGCATTTCTTGAATCACATAATACAGAGGAATCATCAATGTTAATAAAAGCATTACAATTAAAATCTGCATCTGTTTTACATTGAACCGTTGAAAATGCACATAATCCTCTACTGACTACACCACTTGCACAAGATATTGAAGCTGAAAGTACTCTCTTTCCATTACATGTTTTAGCAGTATCATTCCATATACAAAAATTAATGTTATCTAAACACCCAAGTTTATTTACATTTTCAGTGCATTTGACATTGTAGGTTGGAACTATGCATCCATTATTGCTAGCTTAACATCTGGTATTTGATATTAATATACATTTTGTTGTAGATAATGAAGAGTAATGTAAATCTTCACAACTATCCCAAATACTTGCTGCTTGACATTCATTTCCTAAAAATTTACAATGAATTGATTGATTCACACATCCTGCTTAATTTAAATCAGATTTACATCCATAACTTTTAGCAACTTATATGCATTTTAATAATTTAGTATCCCATCTACAAGGTGAACCAACCCATAAACAAGCAAATTAGTTAATTGCATCAGAACACTATGAATTTTTGGTTGTTAATTTTGCACAGGTTGTTCCCATTGTGCAAGCTTCGCCACTCAAAATTACACAACAGTTTTCTGAGTAATTGGATAATGAAGCACAACTTGATCCTGCTGTTGCACTTTAACATGATCCTGAATTCCATTTACAACATTTCTTTTAATGAGATAAACATGCCAATTCACTTAGATTATCTGTACATTCTAAGCCATTCAATAATTACTAACTAATCTAAGTACAACTATTGGTGTTGGTATTAAATTAGCAGGTTTGTGTAGTAAATGACATACATGCCAATTTATTCAATCCTGGTGAAGTGCATATTACTTTTACTGTTGCAACAACACAACTTGAAAATGTCCATCCGCATGCTACATTAGTGACATGTTAGCATACACCTGGATTGACATTAGTATATGAGGCACAACCAGCTGTTACACTAATTTCTACGCATTTGCCTCCATCCCATTAACAAGTTTATCCCTCATTCATGTTCAGACATCCCAATTACTTAGAAGGGTCAGTACATTTGTTTTTAATTAAACTGGATGGATTTGTCGCATCTATACAAACACCTTCTGAAAATATACAATTTCCTGATGTAGCATTTATACATGCTCCTTTATTTGCTCCTAGGGTTTCACAAGTAGGAGCCACCAATTCTTTACATCCCTGATTCCAAATACAATTTCCAGTTTCAATGGAAGCACAAATTGTGGCTGCATAGTTAATATCTGTATAATCACTGCATGCATCAGTTGATTAGGTAGAAATTTCAACACATTTAGAAACACTGGTGTCCCATTTACATTTTTGACCTGAATTTTTAATTCTTACACATCCTTAATAATTAAAGGAAAAATCTTCTGTACAACTAGCCAAGTAAGGATTTTATGTAATATCATAACATTATTTCTAGAAATAGAAACAAGAATTTAACCAATTGGCTACACAAGCCACTTCATTTAATCCTTAACATGGTTAATCGTCAGTACTTGGAACAACACAAATTGTATTCTAATTTACAGTATCATATTTGTATTAACATTTTGTACTTCCACTAAAACTCATGCAAGCATTTGCATTAATGTCTGACAATTCATTACATGATACTTCAACTGATATTTCAGTGCAAGCGTTATCTTTCCATTAACATATTTAATATCTGCTGGTAACACATTATTTATATGATTTACAATAAAAACAACTCCAATAGGTTGAATCTGCTTCATAACAAAAGTACCCATAATATGGATCAAAATCGCATGTTTAATTCTGAATCTAATTTATACAATACACAGAATTAATTGTTACATCAGTTGTACATTAATTCAATAATACATTTGATACTTAACATGTTTTAGTAGTATAATCATATTTACATGCCACATCTGTAACATACCTACATAAATTAATTGAAACTACATATCCAGAACTAAATTGAGAACAGCTGTAATAGTATTATAAATAATATGGTTAATATTCTTGGCAAACATCATTAGTCAAATCAAATGCACATTAAGAAATAGTAACTGATGCACAAGATTCACTATCAAAACTATCTGAACAACCTAAATTTGTAAAATCACTGACTTCTTAACAACCATAATCATCTTTTGCAGTATCTGATTCAAATCTGCATTTATATCCTACTGTATTATGAAAGCAGGCATATTTATTTAGTCCTACGGTATTACATGAGTTGCTTGTTATTGTTACATCTACACATGCTTTTGTTGTACTATTATATTGACAACCTTATGAAGCAAAATAAATAGATTGACATATTCTTTAAACAAACTTACCTTATGTTGTGCCTACCTAACTACATTAAGTATTTTCAGTGATGACAATCTTTTTGCACTTTCCTAAACTATTCCAAGTACATGTATCATTTGTAATGGCTAAACAATCAGTTTCATTTAATTAAGTCTTGCATAAATCCACTTCAGAACCACTAATTTAACACACCTCTAAATTCCAATCCCATTAACATAATGAATTCATACTACAAGTGTAATAATTATAACCAGGTTTACAATCTTAAACCAAGTCTGTAAAAGCTACACAATAGAAATTTGTAGAATCATATTGACAATATTATCCCTCGGTATAAATAGTCTAACAAACTTTAGGATTGTATTGTTAACTTTAAAAGTCAGTACAACTTGAAGTATATGGATCGATATCATATGCAAATTAACAACTATTATCAACCCATTTACAATTATAGCGTAATGATGCCAAACAACCTAATTTGTTCACCAAAAAAGAACATTCAACTGAATAGGCTGTTGTTCCAGATACTTCAAAACATTATAATTTTGTAGTATCATAATAACATGCCCCTATTGTATTTTCTAAACATGCTTTCTAATTCAATCCCTTATCAGTACAATTATAAGTCACTTCAAGAGCAGTCAGAATTTTACAATGGTTATTTACAATATCAGAAACACATGCCTCAATAGCATATGTACTAGCACATAAAGTTGGATTGACTACCATCGATACATAATCAGAACATGTTTAACCAGATTTTATTGGTTAACATTTTTTTTCTGAATCTACCCATTAACAATATTATCCAGTTGTTGATATACTCATACATAATTTTTTATTTGATTATTTACAAAGAAGAGACGAGAACTTTGTATCATTTATATCTGTAATTTCTGAACATTTCAAATTTGTTTGATCAAAATAACAATATTTACCACTATTAGATAGAGCTACACAACCATGTAAATTAATATCATTTGTTGATCCACAATCTGCCCATTCAGTAAGACTTCCTGCAAATGTTATGCATGCACTTGTTGATGATTAATACGAACAATAATAACTTGAACTTATTTGTCTTTATAAAGAAACTTCTAATGCCAAACAAAATAATTTATTGACATTCTAATACTTAGTACATTCATCAGAGGCAGGAAAAACAAATAATCCACAAACATTATCCTTTCCTAACCATCTACAATATTGACTAGCCTTTGTTATTAAAACACAAGTGCTTTTTGAAGGGAAGCTTGTATCACAATTAATTGAAGCATAATCAGATTCTTATGTAGATTTACATTAATTAGTTGTAGCATCAAAATGACACTTTGCACTTACAAATGCACAACCATAAGGATTCAAACCAGCAGCAGTGCAAGCTGTAGATGGTGGTACTTGTGTTGTACAACTCTTTCTTGATGAATCATAAACACATCTCTATCCATTAGATTAAATCATTGCACATGTTCTTTGAGTAACTGATTATAGAGCTTAGCATGTAACAGCATTTCCCAAAACTGTTACTTTTACACATTAATTTGAAGACCATCTACAACTTTATAAAGTATCAGAAACTGAACTACAAGCTGCTTCATTTAAACCTTCTGTTTCACAACTAATTGAAGACAGAACTGTAACTTTTTCACAAGCAGTAGAATTTATATTGTATTTACATAAAATTGGATTACCACCAGCATCTTCTTCTTTAACAGATTTACAAGCAAATGCATTTACTAATTTTAGTGATTCACATTTAGTCTCCCTAGTTATTGTTATTGCTTGACAACTTCCTGAATCTCCATTCCATTAACAAGGAGATACTGTATTTATTGTATTAAGACATCCCAATTTATTATACCCTTTAATTGAACATTCTTCATTCCCATTAGCTGTGAAACAATTACCATTAAGCCAATAACTGGCAGCTGTTGTTAACTTACTACAAGCATTCTGATTCACATTTTCAAGTTAATGTGGTAGATCTTCTGGAGTAATATAGATTTCTACACATTCCCCATCCAAAAATTAACAAACTTAACTGGGATTTGATAAGTTTATACAAGCCTTTTTGTTCAAACCACTAGAACATCCTAATAAGTTCAAATTATTTATAGATTTGCATGATCCATCTTCAAATAAACAATATTCACCTGCCTCCATACATGAAAAGTAATTTTATCCTTTTCTATCACATTCGTTGTACTTAAATTTGCAATAACCTGAATCATAATCAAGCCACACACATTGATATTTTGATAATTCACATTTTGAAGAAGTGGTTAAATTTGCAGATTTACACATTGCATTACATTTCATTGTTGTTACATCATAAAAACATGCTTCATTTGATTTTATAATATTAGCACAAACACTTGGAGAAACCTATTTTAATCAATAACCTATTTACTTATATTGATATATCACAAGTAGTACTTTTGTTTACTAAATATTTAGTACATTAACTACCAGTCCAATAACAAGTTTCATCAAAATTTGTAATTGATAAACATGCTATTTTATTTAACTTATCACTACAAAGTAATGTAGAAAAATCAGTCACTTTTTTACACCTTTTATTTAAAAAAATACAAGGTTCAGTCTCAACTAATATACAACTTAATGAATTCAATCCTCCTGCATCACAATGTATCTATGAATATATATCAGCAACTGGTTAAAAACATCCTGGAATCAACATTTATTATTCATACTCATTCTCCCCACCTGATGATGTTAAGTTCTCAAAATATAACTAAATCAAAGCATCATGTGCACCATGTTAATGAATAGCTAATTTCAATTCAACTTATACCTGGAAAATTAATAATTAATTGGCAGATAGTAATTGATGACAGTTTCAATTCATCTGTCATTGATGTTGCTTAAGCTAATAGTGTTGCTTGAGTTTCTGTGATTGGAATACATTCATCTTTCCAAGTACAATAAGATTCTTCAACTCCCAAGCATCCAGCTCTTGATAAATTTTTTTAACATTCTAAGGCAACATCAACAATATCTTAACAATATCCATTAAAAATACCTATTTAAATACTACTAATCAAATACATTCAGCTATTGACTTATCTGGATAAATTGTTTATGATTTGCAAGCTAATAAATTTAAATAATTCTGGCATCCCAATAATTTTGCTGTTGATTCTTAGCATTGGTTATTCTATTCATTCCATCTACAAGAAATTCCAGTACTCTATATACATCCGGTTTCATCTTAAAAGTAATCAGAACACTAATTGCAACTACAAAGTTGCAGATAAACAATAATTAGTATTATCGTAAACTTTTTCATTTTTTAATATTATATACCTAAGTAAATTCAATCAATTTATCAATTATATATAATCAATACCAATAAACCTATATTAATTAAAATATCTATTACTTAAATGTTAATCAATCATTTCTATTTAACCCACTTAATAATTATAATGTTGAATTGAATCTGAAATTGCAACTACTCCTTTTCAGAATCAAAATGAATAAAAAAACAAGTTTCTTTATTTAACTATTAATAAAATAAATAGCTTTAAAACATAATTCATAAACTATTTTAAGAAATAATATTTAAATAGGAACTATAAATTATTTGAATCAACATATTTTTAAGTAATAAATATTCAGTAAATAAAAATATATATAATATGTTTAAAGAATCAATATTTCAAAGCAATTAAACTAAACTTATTTGGAGTTATCTGCCAATGCCTGTCCTCTCTAAAAATGGTGCTTTAGATGGAGAATTTATTAAATCAAGTACAAACACTTGCAAAATAAAAAAATTCATTTTGATACAAAATATTTTAGGTTGTTACACTAAAAAAGTATTCTTAAATATATTTAGGGTCCTATCAAATGGATAAATTATGAAAACTCGGTGATCGAGATTGTTCGAGATAAAATGCTTGGAGATGGGATATCTCTAACCAAAGGAGAAACACTAATTCTATATGGAGAAACAGAAATTTGGTTTAATTATATGAAAAGATGGTGCATTTAATAAGGTTTCTCAAATACGTATAAAATATTGGAGAAAATAGGTAAAGGAAATCAAGCAGAAGTATTAATAAATTCTATTTAGGTTTATAGTTGTAGATACCAATTGGGAGATGAAAAATTTGCTGTTAAATAATATTCTAAATATAAATTAACAAATCGATAAGACAGAATTGCTCTTTAAAAAGAAATATCTATTTTGCGTCAAGTTTAACATGAAAATATTGTTCGTCTTTATGAAGTTTTTGAAAATGAAGATACTATATATGTAGTAATGGAATTATTAGAAGGAGGAGATTTATATGATTACTTAAAATAGCCCAATTCATTTCTTAATGAAAAATAGTTAGCTAGTTTCATTTATAGACTATTTAAAGCTATTTTATCATTTCATAAATTTGGAATCATGCATCGTGATCTCAAACCAAAAAATATTATTTTAAGAAAATAAAGCCTTTCTTAATTTTGTGTAGCTGATTTTGGTTTAGCAGATTATTATAATAAAGATGGTAAGTATTTATTTTAAAGATGTGGAACCCCAGGTTTTGTAGCTCCTGAAATTTTAAGAGATGAACTCTATGATTTTAAAGTGGATGTTTTTAGTGTAGGTGTAATAATGTATATAATAATATCTGGAGAAGAACCATTTGGAGGTGATTATAATGAAACTATAACAAAGAATTATTTGGGTTAAGTTGATGTAAGCAATTTGAAAATAAGTGAGTAAGGATAACTATTTTTAAAATCTTTATTTGAAGTTAAGGAATTAAGACCTACTGTTAAAGAAGCTATGAATCATTAATGGTTTAAATAGGAAAAGATTGTCATAGAAAAATACAGAATTCGTATTAAAGAGCCTTAAATTAAGTAAGTTTAATTATTTCTCCCTACAACAAGAGAAACTACTATTTCACATAGTTAATTTTTAAAGCCAATTAGAACTGTCTCATCAACAAGAAACTCAAATTATCGTTTAAGTCCTATAGCTTCAAAGAAACCAAATAAGACTCCAAATCCAAGTCCAAGTCTAAAGAGGAAATCTCTCAAGTGAAAACTTTACTAATGTGATATAAGCAAAGGCTTTATGAATTTATATTATTTACTTTTAGATAAATTTTAAAAATCATTGTTTAATCTCTGTAGGGATGATAAAGTCAATGAACTATTCTTCATATTTATTTTGAAAGTCAAATTTCTAATTAATTTTCAAATAAATAGAGATATATTGTATAAAGTGAGAATAGATTAAGAAGAATATGTTTTAGTTGATTTGATTTTAAATTTAAGATTTTATTTTGTTTAAAATGTCCTAAAAGAAGCAACAAATGCAAGTCGAGTAAGTTATTGTATTGATGATGTAGATAAAAGGTTCCTGAAAACGTCGCTAAAAAGACTGTAAGAGATACTAAATTGAGAGATGCTGTTGCTAAGAGAAGAACAGAGAGATTGGCAGCAAACAAAACCAGAAGAGCTCAATGGGAAAAAAGTGCTTAAGCTTATGAAGCTGAATATAAAGCTGCAGACAAGAGCTTAGTTGATAACTTACGTAAAGCTAAGACTGAAGGTGGATTCTATGTACCTGCAGAATCTAAATTAATCTTGGTGGTAAGAATCAGAGGGTATGATTTATTTTATTAATGAAAGTATCAACACCTTAAATCCACAGGTTAGATAAACATTGAGACTTTTAAAATTAAGATAACTCCATAATGCAGCCTTTGTTAGAGTTAACAAGGCCACAATTGAAATGATCAGAAAAGTTGAACCATATGTCACCTATGGATATCCAACAAGAACAGTCATCAAAGACCTTGTATACAAAAGAGGATATGCCAAAATTAATGGTCAAAGAATCCCTATCACAAATAATAATGTGATTGAATAATCATTAGGAAAAATTGGTATTCACAGTATTGAAGATCTCATTCATGAAATTACTACTGTAGGACCTCATTTCAAAGAAGCAAACAGATTCTTGTGGTAATAATTAATTCTAATAAATTTAGGGCATTCAAATTGAGAGGACCAAGAGGTGGATTCATTGCAAAGAGAAAATCTTTCATTAATCAAGGAGATTGGGGAAATAGAGAAGATCTCATCAATGATCTTGTTAAGAGAATGATTTGATTCAACAGTAATATTATATACATTAATACATAAATAAATCATTTATTTTCATGAATAAGTATTGAAGCATATATGACGATAGTTTTTCAAAGTTTTTAAAACTGAAGGAAAATTAAGATATTAAATCTAAAATAACAAAGTAAATTTAATAGATTGTCTATTTGAATAAAACTATCAATTGCTTCATAAGAAAAGAAACATAGATCAACTAATCTTAAAAAATAAATTTGTTTAGATATAAATTAATAAATAAACTAAAGTATTCCAAAAACCTAAGTCAAATCATCAAAAAAAATAAAAGCTATAAGAAAACCCTCATTACCTAAAAACACAAATAATTTATGATGTAAATTATTCTTATTATGTGTCTTATTAGAATCCCAAATTCTTCCTTCATAAGAGTTATTATTCTAAAATCCTTCTGATTGTGGAAATTATTTAGTTTCCATAAGTTTAGCAGTTGTTTCATTGATTTCTAATATTATAAAATCTTTTAGATTCAATAAATTAGTAAAAATTCAATATATTGATTAATTTTCAAATTTTAAACTTTTTTAGTCATAGGAAATTCCTCCATAAGTGAATTGTCTAATTTCTTATAATTAATAATTGAGGAAATTAAATTAAGAAATCTTTCCTCTCTTTTTATTATTTGGAAATGGTCCTCCAGTTAAATAAATTAACCATCATTAGTCATTATTGACTTAGGATAAGGTAATACTTCAACGTGATTAGATATTTATACTGGTCTTCAAAATCCAAATTTAGTCAAGCAATCTTAAGTCATATGGCCATAAAGTTGATTTCCAGTTTCATAAAATAAAGTATTTTTTATAGAAAGGATTATTGATATTAAGAAACATGGTTTTGATGAAGGAATATCGTATTTATAATGGAATAAAATCTAATTTGGCAAATTATTTAATTAGCTTAGTTTAGTTAAACCATTACTTATTAAGTTGTCGACTTATTTTATAAGTTTTTCATTTTTTTGTATTTCAATAAGGGTTTTTAGATCAATTTGATTTTCTTAATAAATTGAATTAAATTTGAGATTTCTAAATCATCATTTGTTCCAACTCATTGATTTTATTTTTAGTGTTATTAAGAGTTATATAGTTATTCAAAATTTAATTTATATTATTTTCCATGAAGAAAGAATAGGTCAACTAAAGTAATTGCTATAACTTTACCTTTGCGAATTTTTCTAATGGTTTAATGACGATTATCATTCAAATTCATATTAATCAGCATCCTTGTATTTTTTGAATTCCTGCGTTAACCTTCTTCAAACATTACTATTTTACATTTTTAAAACTATCAATATCTGCACTTGTTTAAACTTCTTAATGATATTTATTATGAGATTCTGTTATTTTAGTTAATAACGACATTTTTATTAATGGATTTGAGGTTATGTAATGACTAATAAGTATATTATTTTATTATGATCAAATTAATAACATGACTAAATTCCTTTATTTTATTTATTATAAGAGATAGGTTATAGATAATCATATAAAAATTCTTATTGTGTATGTATATATCAATATTTCATTATATATGTTTTAGCTCTGAAATTGACCTTTATCCTTACCATCTGGTAATATGATTTTACAAGCATTAATTATCAATAATAGTATTCCATAATTTCTTTGCTGTATCTTTTGTTACATCATTCAATTATGCAAGTTAATCTAGAGTCAACTTATTCAATTCAGGATTGCCAGATAATTATGATACCATATATTCAACAACACTAAATTTTATTATACAATAATTACCATGCTATTGTTGATGTTTTTTCACCTCTAATAATACTATTATCCATAAGTTTATGAGGTATATCATAAATTGCCATAGATTCTAATTCATTAAATGGTAATTTATGTTCTTTAACTTTTTGTACAATTTTTTAGCAGATATCTTGTCTTCCTGGATCACCTGAATTCTAAATAAGTTAAATTTTAATTATTTACTTTCATATTTAGAGCCTTTGAAACTAACTCCATTTATTAAGTTGTCACTTAACAAAATTTAACTATTAGTTCTAGAGAAATTTTATTTAATCTTTAATCATAATTACGTTGAGATCTCCTGTCTTTTATGGTTAGATTATATGCTAAAGCAGCTAAAGCTAAAAAGCTTTTATTGGCAATCTAGAATATTTAAAAAATAAATTCTACATCATTAGCATTATCAAACATCAAAGACCTGTATTTAGAAATAACCTCATTAGTAAATGCCTCATTCATCATAAAAATGCTTGATAACTTTTATATTTGATGTTCTCCTGCTTCAAATTTTTCATAAAATTGTTTTCTCGCCTTAGAATCACCTTTTCCTAACATTTCACAAAGCTAGTTTTTAAAAGCATCTCTTTTATTTTCATATCCTCCAAATCTAGTTTACTTTTTTCCTGGTTCATCAGCCTCATGTAAATTAACCTCATTTTCATAAGTAATTTTTCCTTATTCTATAACTAAACCTTTGCATAATTTTGATCTACAAAAGCTTGAAGATGATGTTGGGTCGAAGTAAGCATTATTCTTGCAATAAGGACATATTGTGCTACTATCTGTCATTAATAATCTATTATTTATATTAATAAATTTTGAACATAAAAATTTAGTCCAAAAATTCGGTATTTTAATATCTATTAAAAGGTTAAGAATTAAATTAACACATGATAAAATTCATAAATATTAACTATAAACATCTTGATATAAATAGACTAAAGGAAATTATCATAACATTTTATAAATCTATTCAAGCATTAAACATTTTTCTGAACACCATTATAATTTATATTCTTATCTAAATAAGAGAAGATATAGATCAATTGTTTTAATATGATATAACAATGTAAGATGATTTAGAATCCTCCTTTTTATTATTCTATAATTTTTCTAGGAAATATTTTTAATTTATTCCAAAATTAAAAGAACTCAAAGGAATCAGAGACATTAATTAAATATTGATCTAATAGATTTTTATTTGTAATAAATTTATTAATTTATCACAATTTTCATTATATAAAAGACTTTAAACTTTGCATTTCATTTTACCAAGTATTTAAATATTTACTGATTTAATATTAGAGGACATAATAAAAAATTTAATAAATTTCTTAAATACTCTTATTGAAAATTATATAACTTATAAAAAGATGTTCTTTATTTTTGCATTTGTTTCTATTTTATATAATTTAAGATACTTTATTTATTTTTATTTATTTAATTTACGAAACTTCAATAATTAAATGAATTCTTTTAGAAGAGTAGTAACAAAAACAAAAACTAGCATTTTCTTACATAAAGAGAGCATTGACAATGTTTTAAGAGAGCAATTAGCTGCATTAAGATAGCTTTAACCAAAAACTCAAGTACTAAAAATTAGTAATGAAGATCGTTGATCAAAAACTAGAACAACGTAAATAAGAACTTTTATATGAAATGAGTTAAGAGAATTTATAGAATAATGATGATGTTGATGTATCAGGATATTAGAAGATCTTTGCTGAATTGGCTTACATTAATAATAAAAAAAGAGCATAAATATCAGAAGAATTTAAGATGAAGGATGAATAGATTATTGTTATTCCAGAGTTAGAATTATAAAATGATATTGATGAGGAAATGGATTGTCAGTAGATGTTAGAAAAAAGAATTGATTAGATGGAGTATTCAGTGAGAATTATTGAGAAACAGAATAATTTATTGAATGAGTAAATTGAATTATACAATTAAAATGAACCTAAAATTCATTTAAAAGAGATAGAAAACAAATAATAATTGTCTTTTTTTGTACATTATATTGGAACCATAAAAAAAGCAATGAAATTAGAAAAAGAATGGTAGACTAAAATAATTGAAAAATTAAAATATAAGGCAGAAAAATCATAGGTAATTACAGAGTAAAAATTAAAAGAATTATTAGAATAAGAGGATAAAGAAATGTCATTATTACTTAAATATGAATAGACAAGTGATCTTATTAATGAAATTGATGAAGAAATTACAACTAAATTTCATAAAATTGAAGAATGTGCTGTATTATTGGAAGAATTTGATGATATTGATAAATTAAGATTAATATTTGTTTTAGAAAACCCAAATGATTTTGAACTTGATGAGATTTTGCAACATGTTAGATGGCAATTAAGATAACCATTTTCAAGATTATAATTGGCTTCATCCTTATAAGAATATATAGATAGAGCAAGATTTAGTGGAGTTTCATCAAGAATGAAGATATTTTTTAAATTTCATGATAATGATTTGAATTATTCAATAAACTAATTGATATAAGTTTATAGAAAATTATAATTTCAAGATGGGACACTTAGAAATAGATATGAAGATTTACTATTATAAAAAGGACAATTAATTAATCATTTACTATTTTTAAATTAATTGTAATTTTATGAATTAGATGAACCTGAATCTGCAGCACCATAAATAGATGAATCATAACATGAAATGGCTCAATATCTCAAAAATATTTAGATAAGACATTTATCAAATAACAAATTTTTTTTTGTTAGAATTTTTACAATGCTTACAACTGTTCTTTCTAGAATACTAAACTCTTTGTATAATATAAAAGAAATTTTGAAGTCATGCAATTCTGATTTATTTGGACATGAGTAAATAAATATATATATATATTAGGTTCTACTTAAAATGGACATATAATAAAATGTTTATTTAATTATCTTAAGTAATGTAATAATTAGAAAAATAATATAAAATAAAATTAATAGCTAAAGATCCCAGTATTAGAAATTCAAATTAGTTTTTAAATGCAATCTATGATCACATAGAGGAAAAATCTTTAAGGGAAAAAACAACAATACAACCTCAATAAAAATAAACAATTGATTAAATATTACCTCAACTTAGTCCACAATCTATATAGAAGGTTTCTTAATTAATTAGTTAAGACATTTTCTTATAATAATTTTTGAGCTTTTAAGATCTTGCTTTATTAGTAAAAAATTAGGTTTCGAACTTAAATGAAGCTGAAGTGATCAAATTAATATAAATTGAAGGTTATGATATCGCCCATAGTGAATTAAGATCTTCTACCTAACATTTATTTAGAGTGATTTAAGACATAATAACTGAATGTAGAACTGTAAAAGAATCTAGTGTTCAAGCTAAGAGTCTAGCTAAAAAGTATCATATTTAAGAGATAATTGATAAACATATGTCATCATATGAGTATAAATTCAAGGAATGGAAAAAGGAAGTCATAGAAAATAAAATAAAATAAATTGAACATTAATTTGATGAAATATCAGAAGCTCCAACAACTCCAGAAATGAAACTTAAATCAAGTATTACAACCACTAGTACACATGTTACATCTTAACCATCAAAATTATATTTCAATAGTCAAATGACAAAAGAATCTACTTTATTAACTCCAACTTCAAATAATCTAAGAAGATATTTGAATACAGTTGAATCTCAAATTCCAAATAAAAAAGTTCATCTTCCAAAAGAACCTATTTTTACTCATCTACACTAGATGAGTAGAAAAATAAAGAATGAAAAGATTTCTACTTAAACTCATTTAAGAACATTTACTCTTTAAAGTATTGATTCAACAAAGTAACAAAGTTAACAAACTATCCCATTAAAATTACTACCTATAATACCAGTATTGAGTTTCTCTTAAAATCTATTAAAATAACCAACAAATAGGGTTATTAGTAGACAAAAAGGAAAAAGTCAAGTTGTTAAAATTGAGCCAACTGTAAAATTATAAGTTAAATAAATACAAAACTTTTCAGACATTTATGAGAAATCAAATAAAAAATTATCTGATTTTTTTAGAAATGCTAGTACCAAATTTAAATGAATTACATTAAGATTATATATTGAATAACAAGTATAATATTTGCTAATTTTAATTAATTGAATTTCAAAATAAAAATTAGAGAAGGTTAGTCTGTATATTGTATTTTTCTATTTTTAACTTTACAATATAAAATTTATTTTATATTATTTTTTGATTAATCTTCTAATTTAGTTATTATTATTATTTTAAAAAACCATCTAATGATAGCAATTTTCTATTTTATACAAAATTGATGTTTAGTTTACGAATAACTTGTATAAGATGATGAATTTTATTCAAAACTGAATTTGATTTAACTTTGCCACTAAAATATTAATTAGTTTGAATTTTATTTGAATAAAAAATAAAAATTTTCTTAGCCAAAATCTTAGGTCATTTTATTTTGAGAAGGTTTTAAATTTTCATGCAAGATATATAATATATGAAAAGTTATTGTAAACATAATTTCAGGATGAAAGGTTATTGTAGCAAGAACATGTTTAGACTACATTACATAATAAAGAATAACATTATTATGAAAATCAGATTATTAATTGAATATTATTTATTTATATTCTTAGTTTTTGATAAAGACTAATAGTTTAATTTCAAACTATTTATCTTGATGAATAATCATTTTAGCTTTATTATTATTAATTTAAATTTTGATGCATTAAAAACTGTGGATTCCAATTCCAAATGAATATAAGCAAAAATAAGAACATCTAATCATTTAAGGAGAATTTACAAAACCTAATGGTAAAACTAGATTACTATATGGGTATGATCAATATGTAGTTTGCGTTAAGGTAAAATACACTTTAATATTAACTAGAAGAATGAATAACCAAAAAAATGTTTAAAATTAGAGTTTGAAACTAAGTTTGAAATCTTAAGATAAGCTATTTAGAAAAAAGATGAGGATGATGATTCACTTGGATCAATAATAGGAATTTAATTCTTAAGAGATAATGGGGAAATTATGACTACCTATAAATTAACTGCATCTGCTAAGTAAATACTTGAATGGAGAGAATATTTAAGTCCAAGAATCAATTAATGGCAATTTCATCATATGTTTCAAGTTTTTAAAAAAATTGGAAAAGGAAATTTTGCTTCAGTATTTACATACATTTTATATAAGGTTTATATGGCTGAAAGAATTGAAGATGGTAAAGAAATGGCAATCAAAGCTTTTGCAAAAGAGGCTGCTTATGCGGAAGAGAATGGGAAAGAAGCAATTTTAAATGAATTAGCAATAATGAGAAAATTCCATAATAAGCATCTGATGAAATTATTTGAAGTTTATGAAACTTCGAATTCTCTCTATGTAGCCTTAGAATTGTTAGAAGGAGGCTCATTATATGATTTAATCAAAGAAAAAGTGCCAATCAATACAAAATAAATATAATAAATAATGGTAGGGATACTAATTGGTCTGTAACAAATGCATAAAAAGGAAATAATGCATAGAGATTTAAAGCTTGAAAATATATTATTTAAAACCTCTAAGTAATATTTAATTAGAGTATATTAGGAAAATGGAATCAGTAGTAATAGCTGATTTTGGTTTAGCAACTCATGTGAATGAACCTGTTTATTTATACTGTAGATGTGGTACTCCTGGTTATGTGGCACCTGAAGTTATTAACCTAAAAGATATGAAATCAAAATACTCTTCTATTTGTGATATTTATAGTTTAGGGTTGGTCTTTTATTTATTATTGACCGGTAAACCAGCTTTTAATGGGAAAAGTTATGCTACTGTAGTCAAATAAAATAGAGAGGCTAATATTGATTATGACAATAAATAATTGTAAAATGTCCCTGGAGCTGCAGTTGATTTATTAAAGTAGATGTTAGAAAAGGATCCAAAAAAAAGAATAAATGCAGAAAAATGTTTAAATCATCCATTCTTATCTGAGATATCTAAATTAATGATTGAAACAGAAAAAGAACATAAATAGAACATAGATGAGGTTGATGAAGGTAATTTAATTCAAAATATGAATAAAATTAATGATGAGTAAGTTTATATATATATTATTTAGGTATTCTGTATTTGATTCCATTAGAAATACAAATTCACCTCTTTAATCACCTAAGCAATCTCCAGGTCTCATTATGTAAAGAAAAATTTAACAATAAAAATAAATTGATTCAACAAAGGCAGTAGGAAATGATTCACCTTTATTAAAAGGAAAAGTTGATTCCATAGATAGTGCATAATCTATTGGAACTCCTAAAAAGAAGAATAATTAATATTAACCATCACCATAGATAAAGCCATCTAGATTTTAAAAATAAGCTGAAAATAATTCTTTATTAAAATATGCTAAAAAGGAGTGAAATTTATGGATTGTATTTTAAGAAATAATTATATTTCATTCTTACTAATCTGTCTTTTCAATATCTTTTAGTATAGATTAATCTTAATCAGATAATTTGCAGAAACTATTATCAAATACTTCTCCATAAAAACTATTTGGTTTCCATTTCATAGTTTTTGAATGTTTATGTAATTGACTAATACTTTTATTCTATCAATTACGTTAATGCTAAAATTTATGATGGATGTTCATCAAATAGATCGAGAGTAAATTTATTTGGAATAAAGACTCTTAATTCTTTTAATCTTTTTGATTGATTTATTTTCTTTTGTACTCCTGCTTGCGAATCGACCAAAGCCTTAAACTTGATCTTTGCTTATCTTTCCCCTTCTTTTATCCAAATTTCTCTTAATTTTCTTTCTTTTTCTCCTAGTTTTTATAATGGAACTTCTCCGAAACAACTGCCATCAACTAACTCTTTTGTGCCAGTTTTAACTAATTTAACAATACTAATCTACTTTCTATTAGACCTTTTTCTAAATTTCTTTATGGTTCTATAATGTGATATTTCAGATAATCATTTATTAAGGGTTCTTTACATAAATATATATCCTTTTCTATCTCAAATATACCTCCATATTCTTTACTCTAAGAATTGAAAACTAATTAAATATATAATATCTACCTTTCCTTTGAAAGATCTTGTATTTATTTTACTCATTAATTTCTTTCAATCTCTTCTTCTTAATTTCTTAATAATTTTTATATTTATCTGCTTTATATTATTGGACTGATTCTTTTAGCTGATCTTAGATATCTTCTATTTGTTTCCCAATTGGAGGAAGTACTAATTACTTTTAAGTAGATGTCATTTATTTTATAAATAATTCACAAATATTAAGTATAAATCAAATGTAAAAATTGTTTGAACTAATGATAAATAAAATGCTTCAAAAAGATGTTTTTCTGATTCTAATTAAACTCAATAATCATTGATTTATTTTTGAATATAACAAATACAAATCTAAACTGTTCTTAAAAGTTTTGTAATATTCTTTATCATAGTTAATTAATTCTACTATAATTTCTTCTCTTTTTTCAAAATTTTTACTAAAACTTCATATTCCATTAGTTCAATAATCTTTTAATATTCAATTTCAATAATAAATTTTTCCCATTGATTTTGTTGTGTTTTTGATACTCATTTTTTTAATAATTTTTAAATTCAAATTTTTAATTCAATTTTAATAATCTAATTAACCTTTTGGAAAATTTATAGATATATTTCAAAATGTTAATTTCACTTTCTGGAAATCAATTAACTTTGAGGTGTAAATTTAGAATAACTAAATGCACCACAAAACATATAATATCTTAAGATACCTAAGGTGTTGACTAGATTAATATAAAATATTTGACATAATAATGATATATAGGATAAAGATGATTGTAATTGAAAAAAAAAATAATTGAACATATTAAGATAAAAAAGTATATACGTATTTGTATATTTTTGATACCCTATTAAAATCTAGAAATATTAAATTTTAAATATTAAATAATTACTATATTGTTATTCGATTTATAATCTAATTTGCAATAGTAATAAAATATAATTTTATTTCAAACATTTTAATTACAATAATATCTATGATATTGAATGATTTTAATAAAAAAGAAATATTCCATAAAATAAAGAAAATAGCCAACTATTTATATATTGATGTCATATTCTTGAATTGCTATTATTTTAAATGAATTAACAAATTGTAAGCAACAGTATACGAGAATTTAGCCAGTATAATAGAGTTTTAGAGGGTAATCAGCGATATGTGGAAAAAAAATTATCAACAGATGACCAATACTTCAAGAAATTGTCAACTGGATAGAGTCCAAAATATTTACTTATTGGATGTTCTGATTCTAGAGCCCCACCAAATGAATTAACAGAAACAGACCCAGGAGAAATCTTTATCCATAGGAACATTGCCAATTTAGTAATTCCAACAGATTTAAATGTAATAAAAAATTATACTTTTAAGTTGAATTGTGTAATTTAGTATGCTGTCGAACATCTAAATATTCATAGTATTATAGTTATGGGTCACACTTGTTGTGGAGGAATTAAAGCTGCAATGACTTAAGACTCTGTTGGAGGTTTACTTGACTTGTGGTTGAATTAGATAAAAATTGTTTATGAGAAACATTAAGATCTTATTGAATCATTAGAAAACGAAGAAGATAAAATGGATTGTCTTAGTTAATTGAATGTTAGAGCCTAAGTAATGAATATTTGGAAGAATCCAATCATTTAAAAGTCTTGGCAAAAAGGAAATCGTATTTTATGTTAATTATAATAGCTATTATGGTTCATGGTTGGTTATTTAGAGTAGAGACAGGGTTTATTGAAGAATTATTAATTGATTCATAAACACCAGATGAGATGAATAAAGTCTTTGCATTGAAATTTAAATTAGATTCTGAGAGAATATTATCAAAACCAACAACACCCTTAGGTTCACCAAAGAATAATGCAAAAAAGAGATTTTAATTTATGTAAAAGAAGATTATTTAACATATCAAATAATAAAAAGAAAATGCTGGAGGAATAGAAAAAGCTAACGATTTTCAATAAATAAAAGAACTTGTCTAGAGTTGAAAGGAATGATGAATATCTGTTATATAGTTATATTAATATATTTTTATCAGTTAATTATTTCAATCTTATAGCTTGTAAATACCTTACTATTGAAATTACTTTGAAATTTGAAGATATATTACATGTCCTAAGTTCTTTTTATTTTGTTTAGTTAAATTGAAAATGGAGATATCATCATTAAAAAAATTGTATAAATCAACAAAATCCATCTACTATAATTTCATAGGAGGAATGTTTACTGAATTTTAAAAGTTGGTCCACAAAATAAATTTAATTTATTAAGGATTTAATTTTTTGTAAATTAAACAATTTTATTCATTCTAATGTGATTTACCTTAAGAAAAAAATAGGTAAAGTATGTTTATGAATAATTGTATTGAATAAGTTTATCTATGAATTTAATTCTATGAGCTTCTTACAAATTCATAAAAATTTATGATTTAATTTTAGTTGTTACAAAATTCTTTATTTTATATTATGATCAATTGATATTAATTAATATGATCTTTTAAAGAAAAATAATAGATATATGAATAAATAAAATCATCACATATTTAATTAATCTTCTTATTCTTCATCTATTTAACCCATTTAATTAATTTTATGTTCATTTTTTGTGTGAATTTCATTAACTATTTCTTAATTTTATGAATTAATAATTAAAGATGGTTTATTCTCAGTTCTTAGTGGATTAGGTGAGTTTGGGGATTGTGCTGAGATTAAGTCTGAAGTTTAAAATTTTTTGTAGTTTCTTCTAGCCAAAGTAGGTGTAATTTATGGCTTTATTTTACAAACGAATTGACCAAAGACTTTCATGTTTTACATAATAGGTATTTTCAGAGAATGAACATTTTCATCTTCAACTACATCATCATCCAAATGAAATTATTATTATTAATGATTATCTTTTGGATTAAAATTTTGAGTTTAAAACACTGGAGTGTATTTGTTGTTATTTTGTTAAAATTTGGCTCTCTTTGTTTAAAATTTTAATTAAAAATAATTGTGTTCTAATGCAGATTAAGCTGATATTCTTTCTTTTGGATTAGTCTTTAATAATAAAGAAATTAACTAAATTGCTTCTTTTGGTGCTCTATATAAAGTAAGAAGTTCAAAGTTAATTGAACACTTTTTATTCAATTTTAAAATCTCTTAGTAATCTGTTCCTGGAAATAATTCTTTTCCTGTCAATCTAAAATAATAAACCAAATCAATTTACAATTTATAGAAGATACATCCTACGCTAAACATATCACAAATCAAATCATATTTTTAAGTTAAATCCTTCAGATTAGCAATTTCAGGAGCAACATAACCAGGAGTTCCACATTTAGGATAGGGATATGTTTCAGCTTATATTGATGTTGCTAATCCAAAATCTACAATTTTTAATTCATCATAGGCGTTTTGAGATTTAAACATAATATTTTCAGGTTTTAAGTCTCTATGCATAATTCCTTAAGAATGCATGTACTAAACTGCTGTCAAGAGTTGCTAAAAAATTTAGAAATTCTTTTACAAACATAATAGTTTATATTTATTCCTATTCAAATATAACATGTCTCCTGTAGATAGATTCATGTAAACTCTAACCTTATAAATATTCTAAAATCAAATAAAATGTATTTTCTCCTTCATAAAGTTCTTCTAAATGAATTATTTTTGGATGGTTCATCATTTGCATCAGTTCTATCTCATTAAATAATCCATTCTATGTTCAATATCAAATTATTACATATCCTCCATCTTCTATTAAATATCGTTTATCTACACACTTCGATGCATATTAATCTTTAGTGTTCTTTTACATCACTAAATACACCTAAACGGTAAATCAATGTTGTACTTTTGAAGAACCTCCTCTCCCCTACATATTTACTGGTTGATAGAAATCACTAATTTCTTTAAACATAACTTTGCAAGCTAAATGTTTTTTAAGTTACAATATCATATTTGGGTTGGCATAAAAGTATTTAAATTGTTCTTTATATAAAAAACCAAACTATTCAATCTCAAATGAAGGCTATTTAGTGATGAAATGTATTAAAGTAGTTAATAATAAAGGCACATTATATTTAGGTGTCTATGACTATTTGCCCTAATATTCATAAGCAAACATTATACTGTTGCTAGAATCAATTGGTTCGGTAGTAGATATCCATAATACTTGACATCTTTAACGAGATGTTTTCTAAAGCATTCAAACTAAAATTTGCTCTTTTGGTAATTAATGTTTTGCATATTATTTATAGAAATTACGCAAAGTATTATACACTATAACTAATTTATTTTGAGATTAAGCGAAATTTAAGATTTTATATTTAAGGAAACAAACACCAATCGAATTTATAAATAGAATCATAAAACAGAGATGCCAAATTAATCAAAAGTTAAATTTTATTAACTTTGAATTACTTTAATTTTAAAATTCGTATTATTCCAAAAATAGTAACATCACCCTTAAGAATGTAATATAAATTAGAAGTAGAAAAAAATCATAAATTAATATTATTCTAGAAATTCTATTTTAATTAAATCAATTTCATAATCTAATTATGAATTACCTAACTATTAATAAAAGACTGAATTCTTTTTGAAATCTGAGAAGATTAATTAAGATATTTTAATGTGAAAACTAGAGAATAAAGAAACTAATAACTTATGAGTAATATTAGATAAAAATAATTAATAACCCTTATTAAATTATTACACACAATATCTCTTCCACTAATTGAATATTTCTTAGATCATCACAATCATATTAAAATATATGAAATTGGCTATTGTATTCATACATTTGCAATTAGGATATTATGTACACATAAAGATTGATAAATCTTCGAAAGTTTGAATAGCTTGAAAACAGAATGTAAGTCCAAATAATTATATGAAGAAACTAGAATAAAAAGTCAGAAAATATTAAATCAAATTTGCAACATTATATAAATGTTGAAGGATTTATTTTTATATGATTGAAAGTTATTCATAATAGTACTTTGACCTTTGGAATATCTAACATTTAGCTTATCAACTTTAATGTAATAAAATATTCTTCTTATGCATCGTTCTTCAATTTCTCATATAACTCTTCAAATTCAAATGGTATTAATGATTATTCCAAATGAATTGTAATCTATAATATATCAATTAAGTACTCTGTTCTTTAACTAAATTGGTAATTTATTATAATTCACTTTATTTGTTGATATTAATCCATCTTAATCAGAATCTAAAATTTAGAATAGTTTCTTCACTACTACTTTATCTGTAGGCAATTCATCTTGTAAAGTGATATTAGATGGACTTCTAGACATATTCTGTTTATGTATTTATTTAGGACTTGGATTAAATCTTTTAGGACTAGGAGTTTTTTGTTTAGCTTATAATTCATCATGATTTTATTTTAAATTTCGCAAATAGTTAGTTTCTCTTTGAGTTTCCTTTATTTGCTGATTAAATTACATACGTTATCATCATCATATCATCATAGGCTTTCATTTATTTAATAATGCTATTAGATATAACTTAAACAATTTATTAAGGTAGTTGATTTCTTTAGACAAATGACTTTGCTTCTAAATATGGATCAGTATCCCTATAAAGAACAATTTTATCATATTTATTATATCCTAGATCTATAGATAATTAAATTAAGGGTTGCATTTATCCCTTACTAGTTTTGTTTCTGTTATGCATTTGAAATATTTTTAATGTAATTATAATAAACAAACTATTAAATTATACTTGATAACTCTCATTCAAATAAATCCTTTATTACAATAATTAAGTATGCTAACAACATACCTAATAGCCAGAATTTAGATAGTAAAGCAAACATTCCTTAAGGTCTAGAATTTTAGAGAAAATTATATTTTGCATCAACCGATCCTGATATAATAAATCTAGAATCTGGAGTAAAACATAATGCTGTACATGGAAGTTCATGAGCCTACTTACTAGATTCTACATCTAATTGTCTAAATGAATATAATCATATTTATGATACCTTGCATTTATTATTTTTACAGTTCCATCTGAACATCCAATACCAATGAACATACCTTCTTTTGATTAACAAGTACTGACTACTGGATGTCCATGAACTTTGATTGTTTTTAATGGTTTAATATTGTCATTATCAATTCTCCAACTTGTCATATAAGAGGCTCCTCTCATTGGATTCTTAAAAGTAAATATAGTATTGCCATCTAATGAGAAGATAGCTGAATGAAATTTTAATTTTTGAATATTGTTAGATGAAATATCTAATTTATGCAACACGTGGTTATCTTTTAATATTTTACATTCTTCATTATCAGTGGCAACTATTAGCTATTATCAAAATTAGATTTACCATTCCATTCGCTACATGATAATCTAATGATTAAATTTTCCCCTTCATATCAACTGTGTATTTCAATTAATAATCCTTATTCCAAACTTTCAAAATTCCATCTTCTCCTCCTGTGGCCAATTAATCCCCCTAATAATTGAAAACACCATCATTTTAACAAGGTTCCTTTGGTGCTCTATCAGTCTAAAATTTAGTTACTATCGAGATCTTATTATCTTAAACTTTCAATATCACACATTAATCATCACTATTTCCTACAATTAATCCTGTTTTTGTGTTTAATCTTAATCTTTAAAATATCTCCTCCCCTAATTATAATGTATGAATAGGGTCCTTCAAAATTCCATATATAGGTTTTGGAAATAATTGCTTAATGATTATTGAAAGAATACTAGACTATTAACCAATCCGTATCTTTTTCCTCCTCCTCCTAAGCTCACTAAAACAGAATCAGGAAAAGAGACAACTGAGAAAATTGGACTCTCAAGATCTTTCTACTTATTGTCATTCATTAATTTATATTAAATATTAATTAAGGTACAATTCTTCCATTTCTTCTCTTTAGATTTCTTATATCTTATAGATAACATTAGCATATTTACTTTATTTGTATTATTGAATAACAACAGATGCATTTCGCTTTTCCTCATCTTCTTATGTTCTTACTTTCTTACTCATATACAAAGATACAAATAAATTTGGAAATATCATATACTTCTAAAATTATTTTATTACAGGTTTATGAAACTCTTATTTATAACATCTATTAATCTTCCTAACAACATTGTCCAAATTCCACTCTTTATTGTATTTTAAGTTATGGATTTAATCACAAATATCTGTATAATCTTCACTCTTGTTAGTCAATTATTTGTAAAGCAATTAAAGATCATTTTATTATTACTAAGTGTATTTATGAATATTTTAATATTTCTATTTAATTTACTCATACATCTCCTTCATACCATTATCATTCATCAAAATATCAATGGTCTAGGTTCTACCCATATTTATTGATGCTGAAGCCTTACATAAATATTTATTTTGTCTTTAATAATTATCATTTTAATTAATTCTTTCAATATTTTAACAATCCTCCAATCCTTAAATTTACTATTTTTATTCATAAAACAAAGTAGGAACTAATTATTCAATTATTTGATCATTTTCTATTTGATAAATTTTGGCAGAATTTGAAATTAATTCAATATCTTAAGAAGCAGAAAAATGATTTCTACTTCTAGACCTTTTGTAGCAATCGCGAAATTAATCTTGAATAAAATTATGCTATTTTATGACTTTCTCTTTATCAGGCACAAAATGAACTAGATAACATTCATTACTCATATGATTTTTATCTTGACAAATATAACAATATGTGATGTCTTTCATTTTTTAATATTATTCTTAATCAATTTCATTTTATTATAAAACTTCCCTTATCCCTCTATTAGGAATTATTAATATACTACAAAATGATGCTGTTTTATATTATAATGAGGATGATTAATTACTTTTCATTTCCAAATGACCAAAATAATCATTATCTTTCAAATAACATAATTACCTCTTATATTGTATAAATTAATACTTTTTATTATTTAACTTCAACTAGACCTTATTCTATAATGAATATATTAAGATCATTATTTTCTATAACTACGCCAGGTTAAAAAGTCTTAAATTCTACTTTTTCAAGTAGCTAATGTTAACATTTTTAAGAGAAGAATTATCTAAAAAATTCACATCTACTCAATAGAATCTAAGCAGATTCAATTTTGAGGTCTATTTATAATTCATCTGGTAACAATTAGATCAGATCGGATTATTCATTTCTTTTTTATACTATTTCCTATTCCCAATAAAAATTGAAATATTCTCTCACTCTAAATTTAATAAATAAATACTTATATTATAAACCTTAACTAATTTATTTTTCTCTCATATACTCATTTATACAAGTCATTTTCAATCTAATCTTCTCATTATTCTCCTTGATTTATGTCAAAATGGTTCCAATTGTATTTACAGAAAATGATAATTGCATTGTTGATAGAAACATATAACAAATACAAAATATCTTTTCAATAGGATCTATATAATACGAATGAATCTTACTTGTTGGTACTATCTCTCCATAACCTACTGTAAACATAGTAACACTCATAAAATAAAATGATTCTAAATATACATTTTACCAAGGCTCTCCTTCAACTCTTGTAAGCCAATTAATTGTATTTTATCTTTACTTATACTCTCCTATCACTACCCTTAATTATTAATTATAATTCTTACCAAAGACAACAACAAAAATGTTAGATTAATATTATCAAGAATACTAATTTAAGTAATTCAATAAAAGAATTACTCAACTTACTTAATTTTAATTGATGTTGAATAGTATCAAAAAATTGTAGAATATTCATTATTTATTAATAGAATAGTAAAAGTACAATTCTAGGCCATCCATCTTCTTCTAATATATAAGGACTTTCTATTTCTGATAAAAAAGATAAGGCAAGAATGATACCAAAAAGTATACTAGATAATTCCAAGCAAGTTGATATTGTAAATTATCTTTTGATTAATTCAAATTTATCTTTTAATGGGAGTCCTTTATCATAGCAAATTGTGAATGCTCTAAGTATTATGTCAAGAATAAAAAATAGGCAGGTTAAAATAATAAAAATACTATGATATTATTCATTCTCTTTAGAATGAAAAGATATAACAATAGGCATCCATATTATCATATACATTCTCATTAAACTTAATATAAAATCCCACAATAATTTTAATTTACTTTAAGGTTCAATTAATGGAATTTATGAAAAGCACAGAAGAAACTTTTATTTTAATAAAGTTTTAAATTCTCTATATTTCATTCTTAATTTTATTCTGAAATCAATTAGATTTAAATGTTATCTAACTATATTTGTAGTAATATTCGTTCTTTTTTTCATATGCTTATAAGACGATGAGGAATCATCTATAATTTCAAAATGCTTCTTTGAAAATTTTTGATTTGGTCTAATAAATTACAACATTTTGTTGGCATATTTGGTTAAATGAAAATAAATCAACAATTTTGAAAAGGATTTCTACTTTGGTGAAATAGAGCTTGTTTAATTACTTTACATATTTGAAAATAAGCCATTAATATCTGTTTATTCAAAATTCTCTTTTTATTTCATATTCTACCTTATTGCTTATTTTGTAATTGTTTCATCTATTCCAATAATAGAATGATCAATATTGTTATTAGATTCACTCTAAATGTCATTTATCATTAGAGTACAACGACTAATGTTTTAATCCATTATAAATAATATAATATTCAAAAATCTGGATGGATAGCAATTCTCTTTTTTCTCTTAGAAGTTCTAATGTCTAAAATATAAATTAATTATACTTTTATTGGCTTTCGGTTATTCAAGAATCTCAAATGGTTTTTCAGAATGATATTTTTGTAAATACATCTTAGGGAATAATAAATATTTTGATATCTATTCAAGACTTACATTTTCACTATATCGATTTGGTATATAATTTGAAGCAAAATTATGTTAAGCTATTATTCTATCAATGTTCCAATTATGATAATAATGTTTGTAGCTCTTATATCTATCTATTTCACAATCACCTAAACCCAAAAGAAATTCTAATCTTTTATAAAGTAGAAAAATATCTTTTTAAACTTTATCATTATAAAGATGAATTTGTTTATTTTTTTAAGATATTGCTTTGAACTGTTGATATTGATTTAGTTCATTGGTTTCTTGCTTAATTTCTAATTTTCTATCGTTTTTTGTAGTTTCTTTATTTTCAAGTTTCTGATCAAAATCCCCTCTTTATCCGACAGGTATATTAATTATCATAGATTTAAACTTCTCATCATTTATTTCAAGAAAGGAATGAGGTGTAGAAACATTGATTTACTATTATTTTTCATTATTTGGAAATAGAAGTTCAATATCATTGTGACTATCTTATTAAAATTATTCAGCAGAGTCTTGAAAAAATTTCAATTCATTTTTCCATTCTTAAAATTAATCTTTTGGTTTTCTCTTATACCTTCTCCTATTTTGTGTAGAATTGTATAAATATTTTTTAATTACTTTTTCATTGTCTGGGATAAAATGCACCTAAGAACATAATTCTGTTGCATGAGATCCTTTGCATATAATACATTCATTAATAACACTGAGACTTGCTTATGATACTATTTCCAATTCATTCTAATTTTATATAACTAATTAGACTAAAGATGCATATGGAATAATAAGAAGGTTTGTAAATGATTTTGTACGGTACTTAGTTTCATTTATCAAATCTAGAGACACCCTTTTTAGTCCAAACTATTAAAATTAACTTAATTAGCCTACAACAGTCTATATTTTTATTTTCATATCTTTACTTAATTCTATATAATTTCTACATATCCATATTCAATTATGTAAATATTTTGTAAGTCATTAATTATAATTCCTGGTTAGAAATTTTACACATAAGCTATTTCTACTAATTGATTTAGAAAACCAGGAGTAAATTTCTCTTTAAAAAATTAACACTTATTAATTAAATTAGAACTTCCTTCCCTTTACATACTTTTTTATAGTTCTTCTGGAAGTAATCGAATTATTTCTGCAGTTTCATTTTTCTTCTAAACATTTTCTTGCTACCAATAATAATTTAAATATTCTCTAACTCTAATTATAAGAATAATGATAATCTTACTTAAATTACAATCCACGACTCATTTATCTATTTGTCATATGTTCAGTAACAGCTGTCATTTTCTATTTTATTTCTTCATTATTTTCTTATAATTATATCAAAATAGATCCTATTGTATTTACAGAATAAGAGAGCTATAAAGTACAGAAAAACATGTAGAAAATTGTAAAACACTTTTCAGATGTATCTATAAATTATAAATATAATAATACTCTATGGTGTTATATCACCATATCCAACTGTAAATGTTGTAACACTTATAAAATACATTGCTTCTAAATATATATCATGCCAAGGTTAATCTATATCCAGTTTTGCCATATCGAGCCAAGAGGATTAGTCAGTTAAATGTTCATAAGTTCCAATTATCACCCTAATTATATTTTCTTCATTACCATATGCATGAAAAGATATGTTAGATTAATAAAATTAAACAAATCAATTTGACCAATTCTATTAATGAATTAGTCGACTTACTTGGTTTTATTACACATTACAAATTTTCAATAAACTAAAGAATATTTTTAGTCTGGACAATTAATAATAATAATAATATTTTGGTCCATCCATCATCTTCTACTACTGACATTGAAAAATTATCTTAATGAAATTAGATACTGAAATACAAAGATATAATAAAACTAAATAATTCTATTGCAGTCCACCAATTTATTTAATATTGTATCAATTAATATCTATCTTTTACAGGGAACCCCTTATCAAACCTTATTGTAAACGTTTGCATTGCTAAATCAATTAAAAAAGCACTACTGCATACGTTAAGAGTATAAGCATTCAAATCTTCTAAGGTTCCATTTTTAAATGCAATTAAAATGGGAATCCAAAATAATAAATATATTCTCACTATAGTAATTATGCCATCCCAAATCAACTTCCTAGTCGAATAAGGATCTATTATAGGAATTATTTCTATAAAATATTAACCCTTTTTCTTGATTTAGACAACTAAGGTGTTCTTAAAATCTTTAATAATGTTACGAAACCCTACAACTGCTCTATTTTATTATAATAATGAAGTTTTTTATTATTATTTTTTTGGATAGCTTTTGAAAGATGAAGATTTATCAAATATCATAAAGAATTAATTTTTTGATAATTCTTTATTTGGATGAATATATGATAACAGTTTCTTTTTGAAATGATGAATATTGAAATGAACCATCAGTTATGAAAATTGTTTCTTTTTTACTCCAGATTATCTCAAGTCTTCTTTTTAAATAGGAATATCTTCAATTCTTTAACATTCTTCTAATTTCATAGATTGAACTGCCTAATTTTAATCATGTATTGAATGATATAGAATAGAATTATTATTACAACCAGATTAATACTCTTCTTAAATCATTAATTGACAGTGTGAAATATGAGAGTTATCTGTTAAGTTGGTCTAATTCATTTATTAAGTTTCAATATAAAATCAATAATAATTTTCAATTATTCAAAGAAAATTTAATATTTTCACATAAATGCCTTTATTTCAATAGATAATGGAATTTACACTGTAATTTTTAGAAACATTTAAATCTTATCAATGATACTTAAAAAACTGATTGATAACAATTAATTTATAATACTGTATTCTTTTTTTTATCTTTAATATAATTAGAGAAAACTTTTCACCAAAAAATTGGAATTAAAAACCCGTACACTAATGAAAATCAAATTTTCACTCTCTGAATTCAATCTTCTTTAAATATTATTCAACAAGAATAAATAAACAATTAATTTAAGTTGAGCAACTTGATTTCCTTATAGAAAAATAGTTTGAATTGCAAATTAATCAAGATTGTTCATATTAGATCAACTTTATTGTAATTGAAACAATATGGTTTATAATTGATAAACTAATTAAAAAATAACAGTACAATTTAGTTAAATATTGTAAAATAAATATAAAATTCAAGATAAGATAAGCTTGAGTAATAGGAGAGATTTGTCATCAAAATAATGTAAAATTCATGTATAAAAATTAACCAAAAAAATTATTTTAAGTGGATAAAACTAAAATATTCTTAATAATTTATATAAATTTGAAATATTTTATCAATATGATCAAGTATAACTTAATTATTGTGGAACCTGCTATTTTTTACAATCAGCACAAGATATGGTTTACTTTTCTACAATCGGTTTCAATATATAAAAATCAGTTTTAATTGATTCTTGTTATTATTTATTATTTTATTATTTTTACATTTCAACTTATTTATTTAAACCTTCAATTATTTCTTAGCTTACTTTCTTCTTATTAAAAATTTCTTAATATTTTCTTTGTTTTTCTAATTAAATAAGTTCTTAGTCTCTTTGACGCTATTTTTGTTATTCAATTAATTTTATAGCTTCTTCTTTCGTTTTTTTAAGTTTTACTTATGCATTTAAATCTAATATGAGATAATGCTACGTTTATTATTTCTCTATTTTCTCTTATTCTAATTAATTGTGATAATTTTATAAAGTCTTAATTCTTTCTTCAATTTCTTTATCTTTTATAAATCTTTCCTTTTGTTATTTCTTCAATTATTCTTTTTCATGATTTTACCATTGGCTATTGTTGAGGATCAGTTGATAATTTTTTCTTCTTTATAATTCTTTCTCTTCTTAAGCTTGATTTCTCCAATAAGGATCATCTAATTCCATAGATTAAGACATTTATTCTAATTTTTTTAATCTTTTTTACTATTCAAGTTAGCTTGATAGTTCTTAATGCAAACTGTGTTATTTCTTTTTTTTTTCAATTTTTTCGTTTTACAAAATTACTTAATTTTATTTTATAATTAAGTTTTATTGTTATATTTCTTATTCTTTTATTTGTCTTTCCTTTTCCTTTTGTTAATCATATAATTATTTTGAAATATTTATATTTAATTGCTCCATCTACTTTCTGAATGATAATTATCCGATTTCAAAATTAATCTTTTATTATTCTAGTAATTAATTTTATTCCATTTATTTCATTAACAACCTCTATGGTATAATGGTAAAATTACTTTCTCCAATTCGGATTCTTACTTTTTATTCTATTATTATTTATTTAATTGTCTTTTGTTATAACATGGACTACACAACAAAGTTTTTCCCATCTATATATTTTGTTTCTCTATTGATTTTTAACCACTTGGAAAAGCTATTTGGTATTGCTCTTTCGAAGGTGTATGACTATGAAAGGATCTTTCACTAACATCTCTATTGGGATTGTGTTATTTAATGTTCTCATATTTTTTCCTCATTTGTTTTACATTTTACATAATTAAAAATAAATTTTAAATTATATCAAAAATTCTAAAATTAAAAAAATAGGAATAGTTTTCAATAATAGAATTATTTAAACTAAAATAACTTGAAATATTGAAAAATGTGTATATTAAAGTATCAACATTCTTAATCTAAAACATCATTTTTCCAAATCCCATTTATAGTTTTTGAATGGTCATACAAGGTCCCAGGGCCATTTTTCTAACCTTTTTTGTAATATCCATAGAATTTTGATTCATTTCCCTCTTCTATTGCTTATCCTTCTAGAACACCATTAATAAATTCACCCTTATAAGTCTAACCATTCTAAACTAAAATTCCAAGACCATGATATTTATCATTATCCCATTACCCCAAATATATTAGATTCTTATTTTTATCATACATAGCCCCCATACCTTGTCTTTATGTAATATATATTTATCCATAATAAACTGTATCATCAGCATATTCAATTTGATAAATGCTATCTTATTATTTAGTGGGACTTTCTTATCCAATTGTTGTTCTTTAAAAGGAAATATAACTAAACTTTCTCTCTAATGGAGATGCAGATTTTAATATTGTTTAAGGTGGAGCTGATCTGTATACATCCACTGACAAATCTATCAATTATCTTTAATTTTACATCTTTTCATTGAAGATTAGGGACTTGATTGAGTGATAAAAGATTAACAAAGTTTTCTTTTACACAAACTAACCCTTGGGCAGGAAGGAATTCCTTAAAAATTTTAATTTGTTATTAGAGAAGCAATGGTCAATTTAGGACAATATTTTAGAAATCTGATTATTGGACATGTACTCCTTCTTCTAATAATGTATTTCTAATTCATTATACAGAAATAAAATATATTAGATGTAAGTATTTATAAATATCATATCAAAAATGCTTTTAAAAACTGTCAGTTTATCAAAACCAACTATGAAATTTATCATATTGCAAATTACTGACAACACTTATTTTGGTTTCAGTCATACTTTTGTACTTTATTAGAGATAAAGCACAAATAGATCTGTTTTTATCAAATTTTATAAATATTGATCTAATCATTTTTGTTCAATAGATTAAATCATTTTGGATGATAATCTAATCATAAATTAGAATTATTAAGTAAGAATATTATCCAGAAGTGAAATAGCTTATTAAAATGAAAAAAAGTGATAATATCTAATGCTGAAAGATTCATTTACACATTGTTCAATTCTGTGGTTTTATAATGTAAAGAAAAGAAAAGAAAAGCTATTATTGTTTAGATTCATTTATTAAAAATGCTCTAATTTTACTAAAATCACACATTTTTAGGATTAGTTAATTTAAATTAAAATATTTCCCAATTTTATTTATGATTGTTGAAATAAATTATTAATGACCTTTAAATAAAATTCAATAAGGATAAATGAAAAAAAAATGACTATTGTTACAATACATTGATTCTCATATTAATTTATTTATTGAATTTGAATTAATTTGTTAAATAGAATAATTTTAAATCATAGTTAGATGAAGTCGAATTAATCCAAAAATATTCAATAACAATTGTGTTCTGATTTCTTATAATATTTATCCATAAATTTGATCTAATTTTAATAAAGTTGTCTAAAATACAAAAAAAATTTATGAAAATAAGTGGACAACTTAATAAGTAAAGGTTTAACTAAACTAAGATGATTGACCAAGCAACTTCAAATAATAATAAAAAATTAAATCTTATTCCATTATAAAATACTACATACCTTAGCCAAATCAATGTTCCTTAATATCAGGGATGTAATATGTAATAGTTGTTAAACCATTAGAAAATTCGCAAATGTAAAGTAATAGTATTTACTTTAGTTGACTTAGCTTTTTACATCTTAGAGAAATAATATAAGTCATATTTAAAAGAACTATCTAACTCTTAATAAACATTTAATCAATTTTAAGAAAACACTAAAAATACAATCAACAATTCAGAACATTTTAAAGTGCACCATAGATTTAAAAAATCTTTATATTTCATATTCTCTTAATTTTACTCAAAAAAATTATATAATTATTTTGTTTTAAATATTTTAATAGTTCTCTTTTAATAAATATAATAAAAATTTCTGAAAAAATATCACATTATTAATTCAAGATATTTCTATAATTGTTTATGCTTCGATGTTCTTCTAATGAGATCGTTGATTTTAGCAGTGCGAATTAGCCTTAAAATTGATTTATCATCTGTTAATTTACAATAATCTGGATATTGGCAATCTGTTGGAACTTTTATAGATAAAAATAGCTAACATATAGATAGTTAATACATACTTATATGCTTACTATATTATCATGTTTAATAGCATAATGTAATGGTGTGAGTCCCGATAGATCTTTTGAGAGTGGATTTGAATTATAAGTAATAAGTAATTTGATCATATTTAAATTATTCTTTTAAGTAGCTATATGAAGACCAGTCATCTATTTTTCATCAAAATCAAATGCATAAAGATTATTTTATTGAAGTAATGTTTCCACTTTTTCAAGCAATCCTTTCTTTACATAATATAAAAAAGAATATGATCCCTATTGTTAAAATGGTTTATATTGGGTCATTTTGTTATCTATTAAATCTTGAAGCGAGACTTACTATTCTTTTGATCTTACTAATAGAAAATGTACAATATTTCTTAATTTCCTCTATCTCACACTTCTTAAGTATCGATGATCAAAATCCATAAGTTCTTCTTCATCACCTTCTTTTAACATCTTTTTAAGAGCATATGAATAAATTTCTTTTTTGACATCAATATCATTTTTATCTAAATCACTATAAATAATACATTGTTTATATATATCTTTTTTTGAGTTCAAGTACCCTTTCATTGTAGGAGAGGATGGTTTACTAAGAGAAGTATTAAAAAGCAATTATTATTTAGGACTCATATCATTATTAATGCTAATATTATCATTTTCATCCTATGATATTTTGTAATGAATACCTTTCTGATTAAATCTTTTACTTCCTTACATCTACAAAATTTTGACTTATTTGTTTTTACTTATTGTGGTTCAGGTGATCTAATTTTAACATTATTGGTAGATAATCCTTTCATAAATTAATTAAAGTCTAAAAATGGTTTGACATTTGTTATTGATGGTTATCCATTTAAGAAGTTATTTCTTGCTAAAATGGATTTAGTTGATCTGCTAGGTCCGAATGCAGAAAATTATTGTGCCCTAACTAACAATATTGAAGTTCTTACGTAATGGTTGTGGTGGAGGGCCAACTCTAAATTTATTTTAGGACGAAAATAGTAAATCTTTAGGTGGAGAGCCTTTTTAAACGAATTTTGCAGTATTATTTCGATTTTCTTTTAATTTCCTAAGAGCTTTATTCCCTGTGTATGTTCGTGTTACATTACGACCCTCAAATGTTTAAGTTGATTACATGTATATATTAATTATCGATTTTATTATTATTTTATAAATCACATACAATATTATTCTTGCTTTTATAAAAATATGAGATATTTTTCTGATTATTTTTCATTAAAAAGCGAGAAAAATCCAATTTTAGTTTATAATAACCTTAATAATTCTTAATTCTTTGGAAATTCTATTAATTATTTTAAGAATCCTTATCCAAAATGTAATTTTATCAAAATTTAGAATTCTTCTTTATACTTCTCTATTAATTCCTATGTTAATTATTATTATAATAAAGCCCATATGTCAGCATTACCATCAGAGTAATGTAGATGATTAATTAATTATTGGATTGCCTTTTCCTCTTGATTCAATTTCAAGTAGCCTGAAACTAATAATAATTAGAAATGTGTATCGTATAGATCAATTTATTGTAAATTGTTTAATTCTTATATTTCAAATTCTTTATCCATTTTAATCATCAATGTCAACCACTCCTTTTTTAATATATAGCTTTCATTCATATAACAATCTTTCATCTTTTTTAAAATTTATAGTTTTTCTTCATCTTCTTTATAATTTATAAGTTTTAGTAAAACAATACCATTTTTAATTTTACTTAAATCAATTTCACTCTCTTAAATAATTGATAACAATATCTCATATTCTAACATATTAATATAATTGTGGTCATAAGAATATTTTTCAATTTCAATTTAAAGTTTGTCATCATCAAGATGAGTTAATGATCTTAACCATAAATAAAACTTATATTTTTGAGGTGTTTCATTATTATAAAATTACTAATACAATCCAGGGTTCTAAAACATAATGTTATTATAATAGATAAGTATATTTCTTAATTCATTATTTCCTTAATAATTTGCATAAAAAAATTATCCTGTAAGTTCTTTCAAAAGTAGCAAAATCACAACACATAAATTTTCATACCTTTTTATATTATTTATTGTACTTTCTAAGCATCACTAATTTTTGTAATAAAAATGCTAAAACTCTATTTTATTTTGTTCTACTTGAAGTCAAAGGAGTATTAGGGTGAAAAATAAAGAAATTTGCCTCTGGCTCTATTTAAGCCATATGTTGTAATGCATGTTATTTATAATAATTCATTCTAAAAGGAGAAATTAAAATTTAATCAATATATATATTTTTCTTTAGATGTTCAGAGAACTTAGAAAACTATTATTAGATAAGGATTTTTAATATAAAACGATGATAGTAGAATCTCGAATAAATTTGGTATATTTATAATAAGATGTAAACTAATCATTGTGCTGGATTGTGAGCTTTCAAAAATTCTTAGGCTTCAGTTAATGCTTCTAATGCCTTTATCTTTTCTTCACTTGTATCAATTAAGGGATCATTAACTTTTCCATCCTTATTATATTTATAAGTATGTTACTAGCCAAACTTAGAGTTCATTCACAGATTCCACAAGTCTTCCAATAATATTGGGATACATCTATACTGTTTCTTATAGAACTTCTTCCTAAATTATGTAAATAAAAATTTGAACTTGTTTTTTGACATCTGCTTCATCAGCATTTTAGTTCTTAAGCTTCTAAATTCTTTCATTTTATTTCAATTCTTCCTTTTAATAACCAAAAAATTCTTTTTGAATTCTTTTTAGAGCACCTGTTTTAATCTTAAGTTATTTTAAATCTTTATTGTTCTCTGCCATTATATAAATTTATATATTGTAAAATTTAAAGATAAATTCGACTTTAGAACTTTAAGAGATTTGAGAATTATTCATCAATATAATATAGTATTTCTAGTTTTTATTACTTTTGGATTAGAAAAGTTATAAATTTTTACAATTCTTATTATAAAGAGTTGTTTCTCACATAATTAGTTGAGAAAAAACGATAATTATATTATAATGATAATTTTAGTTTTAGGATGCTTATTAATAGTAAATGCATTACCAGGTGACTCTTGTTAGACTACAGCAAAAGGAATATTTGCAAAAAGATAAGCCGAATTTGAAGAATAACTTAATAGACTAAGAAATGAAGTAGCATAAGGAAGAAGAAAAAATCATAAAGGTGAATTTGATTATGCAGCAAATATGAATATTGTTGAATGGTAATAAGGAATTGCAAATGCTGCATAAACATGTTCAGAAAGATGTCCAGATTCACTTGAAACTTGCAGATAGGTAGATTAACAAAATATATAACAATTAGTTAACAACTCGTTATGGAGCTCTACATAAATTCAGAACAGTCCATTCACTCAGTTAGGAATGGGAACCAAGAGAGGTTTATCAAAAATGGATGGATGATAATAAAGGTGAGTAATTGGTGATTGCAAGAATGAAATATTTTGGGTGTGGACGTGCATTGAAAAAGAATATAGATAAATTTATAGAATACGTTGTTTGTTTCTTTGATGAGGTATTAAATTTCAAATCTAACAAAGGCTCCACGCAATGGTATTGTTCCTTATGTCTCTGCAACTGAAAAAACAATAGGGTCAGCATGTGATAAAGGAAGATCAAGCACTTATTCAGGATTATGCAAAACAACAATATATTAATAAAAAGTATTTGATGGGATAAGGTTTAGTAAATATACTCTGGTTGAAAGTAAGTGATATTATATATATAAAATAATATTGAATATAAATGAAAAAATTTAAACTTATAATTTTTGCAATAGAATTCAATCTAGTAGAAATATTCAATTTTTGAAGTAAATACTCTTCAGTCAACATAGTTCAATCTTATATCATTTTGGAGTGTGAATTATAAAATATTACAAACAGGATAGTCCCTAATAAAAAATGTTATATAATATTATTTTCATCATTCTATTTGATACTACTAATTTCTGATCTAAAAATGATTAGCCTTATCAGAGAATGTTTACTGAGGCAGCTATCATTACTTAATTGAGGAAGCAATAATAATTTTGGATTTCAAAGAAGATGTAAAATTTATTAATATATTACAAACACTTTGATTTAATTCATTTTTTGAGTTTCTCTTTTTTATTTTTGGTTGGGTCTGGGTTTATGTTTTACCATGTATATCCTTCAACTGCATTAATGAAATTAGAAAGCATTAATTTAGGAATATTATTTGTGGTAGTCTATTAAAATTTGAATCTATTTAGTAAATAAATAATAAATTACTTTGTTGTGGCTTCTTAATTAAGCTGTTTAATTTTAAGTTATTGTTCAGGTTCATCCAAAATTAGATTTGTTGATTCTAATAGTCTCTCAATGTATGATATTTTGTTGTTTTTTTCTTTTTGTTTATTTGAATTGAAAAATTTTAATGGAGATGTAGTTAATTAAGTTTAGATTGTTTATTGAATTTGGACAATCTATTATGGTTATTCTCTAATAACTTCTGAATATGCTTGTTCTTCATCATCTAATTATTTTAGATTTCGCTCTTCTAGCATATGTTTATTAGAAGTGTCATTTTTCAATTCTTTTTCACATTTTTCTGCATATAGTCTCAAATCTTCAGTTACAGGTGCTATCAATTTGGTTGTATATTTATTTTCATCATAAGTAGGTTCAATTCCAAATTTTTTAATAGCTTCAAATTGATCAAAGTTTTTCACTGTTTAATCTTCTAAATTAGCTGCATCCACATTTTGTTCCCATCTCACAAAAGTTTTTGTTTTTTTTTCAGATTTAGATTTCTCAACCATTTGAGATTGAGGTGTTTAATTTTGTACTTTTAAATAAGTTAAATCTTTGAATTGCACTTGTTTATTATCATTAGATTCATTAGTTGCCAAATTGCGACTATAATTGAATACTAATTTTTGTTCATTTGGTTATATAAGTCTTATTTATCCTTCATATTGAGTACCATTGATATCTTAATATTGGACACATTCTTATGATTTGAGAATTAAAAAAAAATGAGCCAAGTTGGCTTACATTTATTCAGAAATAATCATAATATTAATATATAATTAAAAATCAATGTCTTAGTTTCAAATTATACAAAATCATTATACTTGACATTTATCAAAATTTATTTATATTAACTCAGATATCTCTTTCAATATACCCTATTCTTCTTCAAATTGAATGATATAATCTAATATTTTCCAGATAACCAATTTATATTATATTAAACAATAATTTCAAGTATAAATTACCTAGATCATAGATAAATTGAATCAGAAATAAGGTATGAGTCAAAGTTTGTATGAGAATTGATTTGCTTTTTATTCCTAAAATTCATCTTCTATTAAAATGGTTATCCTGAAATATTTTAATCATATTTCTAAACTGATTTGAATAATTCTTGAGTTCCTTAAATCACTTTTAAAATCCACATATTAAATATTCAATTTATTTTTGATATTAAGTGTTAGATAAGATATAAATAACAACTAGAGTTGAACATTTTATACACTTGCTCATAAGACTTCTTTTATAAATATTCGTATCTATGTTTATTTAAAATTACATAATAAGTATATATATATAATATGAATAATATAGAGAATTTTAAAAATAGTTTTCAATAGAAACTAGAGAATAGACTTCAGTTCATTATAGGTTTCACATAGTTTTGTCTAATGAAAGAAAACTATTTTCTCTGGGTATTAGCAATGATAGTAAGTGTACTTTAAAAAGTTGCCATAATAAAATTAGCCACTTTACTTAATAATTCTAATGGAAACTCTGGACCCTAAGATTTAGAATTACTATTTAAATTATGTGTTCCAACTGTTTATTTACCTGAAACTTTGGGACCCGATTATTTAATTGCATGTTAAAGTGTATTCATAGTATTCTTTTCAATTCCTGCCATTTTAGTTGGTGTGAGTATGTCTGATGAGATAACATTTTTTAGATAAACAAAGTTTAAGAATAAAAGATAATTAAATATTAGTTAGAGTGACAATCTAAGTGATTGCATTCAAATTATGCATTAAATTTATAATTAAAATTCATATATAGAAGGATTTTAGCATCGCTTGATGTCAGATTAATCTAATACATCCTTATAAATAATAAGATTAAGATAAATAGCAATATTTTTGAATTATTTTCCTCATGTTTTCTTAATCCCCATACTTTATTTTCTATTACAAATCAATTTAGCCTTAGATAAAGCAGATTAAACACAATAAATAGTAGGGTAAATGCTTAATATCATTTTGGCATTTGAAACTTTAGTAATTTCAGGTTTATCATTGGTATGGTGTTAAGTGTCATATACCTTACATGAATCCAACTTTATGAGACTAAGATTTTCATACTTATAATGGTTACATATAGGATTCAGTATAATACCAATATTGATTAGCTATTTTTATGTTCGTGCAGGTAATATTATTCGAGAGGATGATTTTATTCATATAGTTAATTTAGTATTTGTAATATTGGCTTTTCTTATTGATGCATTAGATGCTTATGTAACATTACCCTATGTATAGAAATTTAAGTATTCTACAAATGTATTTATGAGGGCAATTGTAATTTGTTTGACATTATTTTTCATTTGCAGATTAAGTGATTAATAGATTATATGTTTAACATTTATAGTTTCACCTTGTCTTAGTAGACTTTTTATTGTTCTTTAGGATAGTAGAATTGGAAATGTTCTTACATCAACTTTAAAGAAGGAAAAATCCATTCAAGTTACTGTCTTATAACCTTAATAAACTCTGAATACTCATGAATCTGAATAAGGTTTAAGGATCGAAAGTGAAAATATCAAATATAAGGATTTCTAATCAAACATTATTAAATAATATGATATGTCTTACTTTATTCATTTTGTAAGAGCAGTCTAATTAATGAGATTGACAGAAATTGGAGTTTTAACTAGAAATTCTGGAGTTTAGTTAAAGAATGAAAGATCTAAGATTCTTATGGTTTGTATTATATTGTTGAAAACTCATACTGAAAATTGTAATAATCAATATTGTTTTTGTCGAGGTTTAAAAGGTGAAAAGAGAAAGATAATAGAAAAATCTGAAATAGTTAAAGAAATGAGAATGTATGATGATTTTAAAATACTCAATATTTAATTCTACATTGAATTGATTATGAGATATTTAAGAGATTACTCTAAATTAGTCTTTTAAACTGAAATACGCAAGGCACATCCTAATATTATATATTTGATCTAGATATTAGTGTTTTTATGCAATTCTGATGAATGCTATTAAGCTCAATTGTAAATACTTGATTTGAAGCATCTATTAGAAAAAGGAAGTTCTTTGCAATAGAGATTAGCTTTTGAACTACTGAAGAGTTATTCAAAATATCAAATTCTACATAGATTCAAAGAGGATATCACTAGACAATCTATTGAATTGACATTGAAATATGAAGATTATAGATACACAGAATTAGAGAGAGATCGTTTAATAAAATTAGTATTTGCCAATTTATAACATAAAAAACAGTTTCTAATAAAATTAAATGATGAAACTCATAGTTATGAATCTCTTGAAGAATTATATTTGTAACTTAATACTTAAAATTTTAAAATTTAGAAAGAACTAGAATATTTTAATTTATATTCACCAGGTAGAACTTCTATATATTGTTATATGCTCTATTGTTTAGAAATTACTAATAATTATGATCAATTTATAAAACTATGTAATTTAATCAATACAAGGGAAAGTAAATTTTTTGAATTCCCATCATTTTATTATAAAACTGAAGAGTAATCTTATAAAGTTGGATATATGTCACTTAACCTAACATAATCCCATATGAAGAGAGGTGAAATCATTAATTTCTCTAAAAATTTTCCTTCCTTTATCGGTTATACTTCGGAAGAATTTAGATAACAAGTGAAATCATTAGATTAACTTTGTTATCCAAGTCTGATCAAAGCACATGATGAGATGATGGAAATGTTTGTATTAACAAACAGACCTATGATTTTTAGATAACCATTACCATTCTTAACATAATAATAAACTCCAGGAGTTTTGAGCTATTTGGAAATCTTTATAGATATCAGTTTTAATTTTTCCTCAAATGTACTTCCCTCCTTTTGTTTTATGAAAGAAATCAAATAAGGAATTAGATAAGATGGATTGAGTGGATTTATTCTATTAGATTCAAAATAAAATATAGAGGGAATTACAAACAATGCCTTAGAATGTTTTGAAATGAATAATCCTTCATAATTATTAGGTAAATCTATTAATTATTTTATACCTAATTTTAATACTTTGAATGATTAATTAGAACATTACTTGGAGGAATATTAAAAGGAAAATGGAGTAAGTGGAACATTTACAACATCAAATAAATTAGTTTAACATTTCACTGTTTCCTAAGATTCAATTGAAATGATATTAGACAAGGAAACTAAATTCTAATTGGATTTAGAAGTTTAAATGTCTTACTCTCTTGTTAATAGGATAGTATTTAAGGTGTATGTTTTAAAAATCAGATCACCTTATAAATTAGGAGCAGAATGTTCTGATGAATCCCCATTATCTAAATCTATAGATGAATATAGTTCTGAATTTGAAGGTATAAAATTAAAGGATTACGTCATGCCTGGTGCAGGAGATAATGAGATTCCTAGATTTACTTCATAGCAGGATCCAATAACATTACGTAGCTAAATGATCCCTGTCGAATAAGAAAATTAGCCATTAAAACAACAAGAATTCTTATGTAGTGATCATCATGACATTGTATCTAAGTAAGATTCAAGTGAAAAAGATGCAGAATCACCAGAATAACCTCATAAATAAATTTATATCAATAGTATCAGCAGTAATTCATCAAAATAAAGTGAAATATAAAGGATTTTAGTCAAATCTCATTTTTATCGTAAGTTTTCTGAAATGAATACTAAACCTAAATTGATTTATGCTTTGCTTTTTATCAATATCTTTTCTTTGGTTACCATTTTAGGATTTTTAACTGCCAGTACAATACTTTATGCTAATTGGTAAAGCAATATAAGAAGCAATATTTATATTTTATAAGCCTTTACGATGACTGCATATAGTAGAGCCACAATGTAAGGAACTATGACTTTGATATAATACATTCAATAGGATTAAAATTTATCAGAATATGGGATGTATTATGATTATAATGCTACTTTATTTGGATAGTTGTAAACAGTCCTAGATAGAAATATTTAAATATTTTCAACAAAAATGGATGAGTATTCAGAAAATTCAATAATTAGAGAAGTGTTTTCAACAATAGAATTAGAATAATTGGATATTTTTGAGAATGTAGACAAAACAGTTAAGGGTTGGACTGCTTTGTTTTAGTTAATCTATATGATAAGATCATTACATATCATAGATTTTACAGATAGTTTTTAATTTTATAAGTCCATTTTATACTTATTGAGATCATATAGTAAATACAAAGATGCATATTCTCTTTTAAATACTAGATTCACTGGTGAAATTAATTCAATTTTAGGGGTTCAGGATGATATAATTGACTATATTTCTTTTACCTTTATTGCAGTGTATGTAATATATTTCTTTATTGCATTTCTCTTATAATATTCATATATTTAATTATGCAAGAAATACATAAGGTGTTCAGAGTAAATTTCACATTCTGCTATTGCTAGTGAATTAAATCACGTGAATTAATTATTATTAATTAATTAAGATGTATTTATATATGATATATTTATTAGAATTTTGATCTTTATGAATACCATTTCTCATTAAAAGATAAATTTCATTCAGAAGAAGAAGAAAAATAAAATAATAACTATTTAAGTGGAAGTTCTAATACTAATAATAATAACAAGAAATTTATTAAGGTTTAAGATTAATTGAATTTAAAAAGATAATTGACATTTAGTTTTCATGTAATTTCTTTTACTATTTCATTGTTGGCTTTTTTATTAATAAGAATGAGTGATAAATAGTAAATTAGTTAATTAGAGTCTAAATTATAAATCTATTAAAAATGTATTACTTTTACAGAAAGTTTATCCGAAGCATGTTTAACTAATTTCATTTTGCAAAGTAATAAATTTTTGGTTGAGAATACATTTATTAAACCTGATGATCCAGCTTAATTTTTTATTTATACAAATGATAGTTACAATATAGCAAATAGTATTTTAGGTGAAATCCTTTATTCAGAAGGAACAGTTTCTGAAGAGTTAAAGGTTCTATTTTCCAGTAATGTGTGTTTAGTTGTAAATGAACCTGAAATCTGTGTGACTGTAAATAATGGAGAATTATAATAAGGTTTATTATTACCATCATAAGATATATTTTAAATTTTGAGAGAAAACATTGATTTATATTAAATTTCAGATTCTGCAACTTAAATGCTCTAATTGAATCATATGTTATCTGAAAGCTTTATAATAGATGCTATTAGTAATTTTGTAGATACAGTTCGATAGACCATAGAATAAGGAATCTTGGAAGGTAACAGTATAAAATTAACTATTTCTATAATGTTTTATCTTTTAATTATTTCAATAAATTTAGCATAGATTTGGTTTATTCATTAATATGTCACTTAAAAATTACAGGGTATTAGACAATTTGTTTATTTGTTACCACCTAAAGCATTATATAATGAAGATAGCTTTTATAAAACATTAACCTATTTACTCAAAATTGAAAATTAAATACTATATATATGAAAATCTTATTAAATATATAATATTTTTAATGTTTATAATCACCAAATGAGATTCATAATTCTTATGAGAAAAAGGAGAAGAAATATTATTTTGAAAATTCGAATATAATATGTATATTCAAAGATAAAATTTGAATTATAAATTCTAATAACATGAAGTATGCATATATGAATATTCTAACTATAAAAAGAACTAATAGATATAAATCTTTGGATTCTAATAAATAGTATAATATAAAACTTATATATATATAAATATTAAATACGAAATGGCAATAACTGATAAACTTTGCTTTGGATTTTCAATTGCAGCATTAGTCATATATGTAACTTTATTTGGAGTTTCAAACATCCTTGGTTATGGTCCCATTAACTAACCTATTAGCGATGGAAGTATATTTATAGTCCAAAGTTAGAGTCATGCAATTTGATTTATTTTCAGAATCAAAAAGATATTTCAAAAACTCTTTGTTTAGACGAATGTCCAAAAACTGGAGATAAAAAATTATAATGTGATAATTGTTCTGGGGATATTATAAATACAGATGAATGTAAATTGTTATTATTAAATTAGACAATTATGGTTGTTTGCCTACATTATATTCTTAACTATAAGTAATTATGCCTGCTTTGGAAACAACTAAACTAAATAACTTTACATAATCTTTGATTTAAAACAGTGAATTTGTTTTTACAGGACTTCTATTATTACTTTCTATTCTGTATTTAAGTTAGAGAGCAGTCAGATAATATTTTTCGATTATGATTTCATTCTTAACTAACTTTTATCCATATTGTATATTATGGTTATCTATTATCATGGCAAATAGATTGTCAAACTTTCATGATATGGAAAAACTATAAAGAGCAGGGGAATCAAGATAATTAAATTAATAAACAATTGAAATCTTGGTTTAAGCATTCAATTATAAAACAACTTATACAATAATTTTATTAATTTTAGTCAAAGTATTTATAGGATCACTTATATCTTAATTTTTTAATTAAAATGATAAAGAGGGATATAGATTGAAAAGTTACATATCTTTGACAATGAGAAAAAGTTTAGGATAATATACATTTAGATATAATTCAGTATTATAAGCACTTGTTATAATCAACTATTTAATAATGTACTATTCTATCACGTATTAATTAATTATAGAATTTTAGTGCATCATTAAGTATAGGTTCAATTGATTCAACAAAACCTATTTATAGTCAATATTCTACATCAATTCTAGGAATCATCTTTGCTATTTTTGCATTTTGCCTTTTTGTTTATACATCAAAAATATTGAGATTGTATACTGATTATTTCATATACATTTTATCATTAAAATAATTGTTATGGGAAGAGGAATAAAACATATAAATATTAAAGTAATTAGAATTATAATTATAATTTAGAAATTCATTTGAAGTTTTTGGAACCATCTCTCTATTAGCTTTGAAACAATTGATTAATTCACCAAAAGGTTTAGGAATTAAATTCATGTATTTAATTAAAAAGCCATAAATTGCTCAAAAATGGGAGAATGATTTATCTTTGTTAACTTCACTAACATTAGGTCGTTAAGTATTTTACTTGACTCAAAATTAAGTCAATAACTAACCAATAGCCTCATATCAATTATAAGAGAGCATAGATGCTTTAAATATATAAGATTTAGATATTGTTTATTTATTATGTATATATGCTTTAAATTATTATTATAGATTAATAAGCTGAAGCAATTCTAAGGCATTCTGGATGGTCAATTGGATGTCTTATTGGACTTGTTAATTCACTCTTTGGTTGTGGTTTTTCTACTATTTTACTAATGATTCCATTAAGTTGTGATCTTAATTATGTGATAAGTGCATAAATAATTAAAGGATTCTTGACTTTTGGATTGATAGAAGGAGATAAGGATGATGACAAATTAATGAATTATTATAAGACAATTATCTTGATTGAGAAAGAAGAACAATTGTCCAAGAAAAAATAATAATAACATTGAGTATAAATATAATAATATGGACAAAATATTAAGTTTAATCAACACCAGATTTATTGATGAAAAACATGAGAGGAATAGAATTCTTTCCATTTATTCTATGGTTTAAACTCCTTTTTCATTAAAATCTAAGTTACTTAATTAAGGGAGATCTAGATGCATTGTATTGTTAACAAAATAAATTATTGTTAATATTAATTATTTAATCTTAATATTAATTAAAACTAAAAGTAATAGACACATTTTCTATGATTGCATTAAAAAAAGTTTAAATACTTCCAGCTAAATTTATTTTAGATTCTGAAAAAAAGAAAAAGTTTATAAATTCCACAAATAAGGAAACATTGCCAGGGATAAAAGGATATTAGATTAGATAGTTATTGATGAATCAATCATAAAATAAGGATAAATTTGCAATAAGTTTAACCATCATTAATTATAGAAAGAATATATGGATACCATTATTTTTAATTTTAATAATATGTTTAATTAATTAGAATATTGATATGTAAACATATATTTTTTGGAAACAAAACTTTTACTTGGAATAATTAAATTTTAATTTAATTAATTAACATCTTATTTGATAAGATATTATTTTTAACATTAATAGAACTAATTTAATATGGACACATCATTATATTATAATACCACTTCCAAAAATACTAAAAGAGATTCTTTGTTATGTTTCAAATATAAAATTATCAAATGATAAAATATCACTAAATTTGATAATTCTACTTATAATAAATTTAAAAATTAAAGATCCAATAATTGTGATTGATGTAATAAAGACTTTACAAAATTATATTTATATAATGGCAAATAATTTTACTTAATTATGTTATTTTTTAAGAAACAATATAAAATTGTAGAGATTTTTCTAAAAAATGAATAAGGATTTGTCCAGTAAAATCCAAATTTTAGTAAATAATAACAGAATCTTAATTTAAACCTTCATTATATGAATTCATTAAATAAATTGTACTATTTGGTAAATGGAATTTAAATATAAAATAAATTAAAGTTATGATTACAAAATTAAAGAGGAATAAAATGATCAAATAAGTTTTATTACAATTAATAGTAATATAGTTAAGAAAATCAATAACTTAAAATTAATACCTGATTCTAATTATTAATTTTTTTCTTCTTCTAACACAATTCTTGGTTTTTTGACCAATTAAATAAATGTACTAATATCATTTGAATTCAATTTTTTATGTTCTAACATTTTATGGAGATTCTCCTATTCAATTTAAGTTCTTGGAGCTATAATTGAATTAAAATTTACTCAAGATTCCAAAATACGTTTAATCTTTTTGATCCTTAAATAATGCTAAAAATTAATCATTAATTATATTATTCTCATCAGGTTGAAAGAAAGAAGAATTTTCATCTCTATTCCTATTGCTGTAAATTCGAGTTAAATCAGAGGAATTACATTTATGAAAATTGTCAGTTGGAGTTCTTCTATGTTTGAGTAATTCTAACAATTTGAGTTGTTCCATTGAATCATCTACTTGATCTGATAAATGACGAACATGTCTTTTGACTATTCTTTCTGGATGTTCATTGCCATGATTTCTGAGATCATATAATGGTTATCTGCATCTTCTCATAAATATCTTTTAGAGAGCATTCATTTTCATGCTCCAATTAAATTTCAACATCAACATTTCAAATTGAGTAGAAGATGATCTAATATGTTTTTTTGATTTCATTATAAATTATTAAGTGAAGAAATTTTCAATATTATATATTTCAAGTAAAAAGGCTATTAAATAATCAACTAAAACTTAGTTCAAGCAAATCAATTCAAAAAAACATAAAGAAATCCTATAAATCTATATTTTTGAGTAATCAGGATTATATTATATAAAGTAGTTAATTGTAGATGAAATTATATAAATGAGCCATTATATTATAGTTACTATGTAGAATAATTGAATAGATATTTGTAATACATCTGGAAAAGATGTTAAAAATTCTAAGAAATTGTATTAGAGTCCTATATTTAGGTGAATATTACAACTAGAAATTTATTAAAAGCAAACTTTATTATTCTAAAATTTACAAAATCATTATGAAAATTATATATAAATATGAATGAGGAATATGGAAAAGAAAAGAAAACCAAATCAAATAAAAATAACAAGTTAAAAAATAGTAAAATAATGTGATTGAATATTATTACTTTTTTTAGTTTGTTAGAATTAAACTAGTTAATTAATTAGATTTTAGTCATAATACAATAAATATGATTACTTGATAAAAAGAATCAAAATCTACACCCTCTTGATGTAAAAAAAAAAATAAATTCTTCTATTTTATAATTCTAAATAAAATGATAATATCAATTAAGATGAGTTTAAATATACCATCCAATTTAATATAAGATAATCAATATTAAAATTTGATTAATAACTAATCAAAAAATTAGAATTAGAGAATTCAAATTCAATAGACATATCCATTTATACTAGAAATAGATTGTTCCATTTCTAGGGAGTATGAACTTTTGTATTTAATTTAATGATAGTATACTTTCATTGATTAAATTATATTTTAGGATAATATTCTTATATTTTGTAATTAAATAAAATAAATATTTATGAAATAAACACTTCTTTAAAACATCTTAAAAAAATCTGGAAGCCCTAATATGTAAAAAATACATTCACCAAAATAAACCTTATTACAATTAGTCTATCCTCCTAAAGGATTTTATACTAAAGAGTTTTTTGAAAAAAATAAAAATGAAATTCATATTTATGAATCCATTGAGGAAAATATGAAATATCATTATCTAAATCCAGAATCAGTGTTTGATCCATCTAGTTAGATAGATATGTATTATCCTTATATCAATGACATGAAAATTAATAGAGACTTACATCTTACTTTGGCAGAAGCATATTTTGGTTCAACTAAACCTAATGCTGCAATAATAGGTGTCTAAGCAACTTCACGTTTAATTAGATATATATAGGATTTAAATTATGATCCAGTTGGTTGTGATAGTAAAAGGAATTTTATAGACTTCACAAATTATATTTTAAATCTTAATGGACTTTCATCTTAATAATTAGTATAAATGGAGAAATATGAATACCTATCAGGAAAGCAATTCGATTTCATTGATATTGAGGATACCTTTCGTAAACCATTTTCATTTTTAGTGCCAACTCTTAAGGCAATAAATGATGGAGGATTATTGATATATACAATTTAATAATTCGTTTCTAATACTAGGAATATTGGAAAACAAATTAAATAGTAAATCAATTTATTTCCCAATACTATACATATCAATTCTGAAACTATGATTTAAGGAACTCTTGCTAAATTTGAATAAGTTGCACATGATCTTGGCAAACATATTGAACCACTCTATACTTAAGCTACTGCTAATTAGATAGGACATCTAACATTATGTATGTCAGTCAGAAATGGAAAAAAATAATTAAATTAATTTCATGCTTATTGTTCTACTTGTGGTAAATTTACAAATGGTTGTAACTAATAGAAACTGTGTTCTATTACAGGAATGGGTCCATTATATATATAAAATTATCATCAACAAGAATTTTTACAAAAGTGTTTATAAATTAAAAAATATTCTAATAAGGATTTCTTAGAAAAAATGTTCTAATAATTATACAATATTCCTAACGATTGTTATACATTTTACATTAATAAATATATCACATATGAGAGTTCCTTCTTCTTTTATGAAGCATTAGGAAATAATGAAGGATATTTTGTTGCTAAATCTCCTTATCATAATATGCCAACTATCTATACAAATATGCCTTGGAATATTTTGATGGGCAAGCTTCATTAATTTGTAATTTTATATATTTATTAAATAGATGGTTGAATTGAATTTAACTCCTTCTGCCTATATAGCATCTTTCCCAAAACAACCCTTAATTCTTTAAAATTGTCCTTATGCATTGAGAATAGAATATGAACAAGAAACGACATTATAAGCACTTCCAAGATAGTTAAAGAGCAAAAGACAAGATGAATTTGGATGGTATAATTGATAATTTGATTTTACATCATGATACAGTAAACTAGTAATATTAGTTTTAATAAAAATTATAAATTCAAAAAAAATAATTGATTTTTAAGATTGATATATAATAATGTTATTCAATCTTAATTTTATTATTAATATTTGTAAAATCATGTTTTCTTTTTGATGATATATTTAAAATATAATTTATAAAAATTTATATAAATATTTATTGATAAAATTGGCAATAATTTATATATTTTTAATTAAAAATGATTATGAATGACGTAATGAATTAATTTTAAATAATATAATTCAGCAACATATCAATTTAAAAATTTAGATTTAAAATTACTAAAAATATATAATAATTTAATAATTTCAAATTCACTTTTTATTTTTTGATTCTTCTTCACTTAATAAGATATTATTCTAATAATCTAAAATGATATTTTTAATTTTTATTACTCTCAATCAAATATTGTACTAGAAATCCATTCTCTTGAACAAAGTTAATAGCTTTTTTATATGATTTACCAGTGAAATTAAGTATTCTTACTACATCCTCATCATTAGCATTTGGAAAATTCTACAAGATGATATTGAGTAATTTTTAAACTGTCTCAAATATATGATATTAAGTACATTTCTCTTCATTTTTTGTGTAAACCCTGATTAAACGCGTTTTTACATTTGATTGAGGAAATACAATTAATTGGCGCTATCTTCCTATTTAAACTTGCTTTGCCAACTTTGGTTAGATGCGAAGAGGTTCCTTACGAATTTTCTAAGGCTTCTTCTTTTACTTAGGTGATTAGAATGATTCATAATGCATTTATCGCATCGTTTTCTAAAAATTTAAACTTTTAGAGACTCTTCTTGGAAGTTAAGGTGACTCAGAAGATTCATAATCATACACCTTCCCTTAACTTTCCAACTAATCCAAGTCCAAGATCTTAGGCTGCTTTTTAGGTGGAACAGGTGCTTTTGCAACAGATTTTGGAACTTGTTCTTAAGGTTTTTGAGGTACTTCCTCTTCATCACTTGAAATTGTTATAACTTGCCTTTGTTATTACTACTTTTAATGAGCTAATAGATCAGCCATCATTGTAGGAGGAATTAATCTATGAAAATACATTGCTTGAGGAGTATTGTATTAATATGCAGGTGAAATTTGATAGGGCATAGGCAAATGATTTGGGTAATGAGAGAAAATTTATAGATTTCTATAATTTTGTACAAACTGATTTTAATTATCTTAAGGGTTCATTTTCTTTTTGTAATTTTTAATATTGTTTACTAATACTATAAATTCCAAAATTTATTCTGTAATGTTAATATAAAATTTTAATTGTATATAATCTAAGTATTAATAATCTTAAAATATTAAAATGAAAGTCAATATGTCATAAAACAAAGAAATATATTATATTTTTATATTATCAGGTTAAGAAATTTTATTTTATTTAATAATATAAATTAATAATCATATTTTTCTATGTAATTTTATTAGTGACTAAATATCTTCTAAAACTTTAATTTTTTACTAATTCTGCAATTCTTCCTATTTTTATGATTAAAATTAAATTTATTAAGTCTAACAATCATATTATTTAAATTTATCTTCCAACTATATATATGAAACATTTCTTACATTCTTTATTGTATGTCTAAGACTTTATAATTATGATTTATATTTCTCACATTTTTATTAATGCTTTTCAGTTTCCAATTCTGACAATTTTAACTTTTACTTAAGTTCATTCTCCTTCTATTTTTATTCTTTTAATTCTTCTTTAGCATTCTAAACTGATTCAACTAAATGATCAATTTTTTTTTCAATATCATCCATTTATTTTTCATGTTATTATTTACGATCTTAATGTTCTTATTCTAGATTTCTATTGTAATTTTAAACTTAAATAAGTGAATCTGATAAATTTTGATTATCATCTTTAAACTATTTATAATATTAAAAAATATTACTTATTCAATAATTCTTTAATCCTAATTAGATTATTATTCCATTTATTTAATTTGATTGAGTAAATTTGAACTTAATTATTTCTATTCTTATAATTCTAAGACTAATTATTAAAATTTTTATTCATTATTCAATAATTTTTATGCTTACTCATCATTTATCTATTTTATTTCATTACTAATTTATTATATTTTTTTGAAATCATATTCTTAAATTTATCTATTTTTATCATCATTATCTATTTTCCTTTATAAATCCTATATTGTCTATTATAACTATTCAATCTTAAGTTTTTTTTGATTAGATTTTTGTTTTTTTTTATTTAACATATCTTGAAATTAATCTTAATATTTTTTCGATTCTTGCTCAAGGTTTAAAAGTGTTGTTTGTGTACTTTCAGAAACTTATTGTAGTTTTTCTTAACATTCTTCAAATTTTATTATATATTACTATGTTTATGCTTTTTGAAATTGTAACTCTTAATTTAAATAATCAATTGATTTTTAGTTATCCTCATCTCTATAGCGAAAATCCTATACTAATTGATCAAAGTATCTAATTTAAGCTTCTTTTTATTAGGTTTCATCAAACAATTACATTTTTTCCTCTTCTAATTCTCTATTTTAAGCTTCCTAATTTTTACTAATGACTATTAAATTAAATGATTTTACATCTCAGATGAAAAATCCTCACACAGTCTTTATACTCTTTCTAATTCTTTACCAAAATTTTATCCTTATTCATCATATTAAGTTTCTTATTATTTTAATTATTCTTTTAACAATTATATTTTATCTTTCTTCAATAATAATTTTTCATCTGAAACATGACACTATTATTATAATTCTTCAATTATTTTCTCTTAACTTTCACACTTCTGTCTAGTCTCTCTAACAATATTTTCTACCTTGGCAAAAGAATCTTAAATAGATTTTAATTCAAATTCTAATTATTTAATATGCTTTTCTCTTTGATTTACTTTAACTTCCAAATCTTTATTAGCTTACATATAATCCTTTAAAGTCATCTAAATTAGATTAAAGATAACTACTTTTAATTCTTTATTCAAAATTCTCAATCTTTCTTATTTTTCCTTTTCTTGCAATTCTTTAGCATTTAAGGTTTCTCTTAATCGACTTATCTACTCAATTGAATGATTCCTTTTTTCCCTTGATGAACTTTCACTATTCTGTAAAGATTAAAGATTACTCATCATTAAAATTAATTCTGCTTTGTCGAGATCTTGTTTGATACAGAGTAATTGGTTGAGAAATGATTTGCTCTGGTTGAATCATCTAGTCAAGTTACTGACTGGTTTTTTTGTAGCGTTCGATCAATTTGTTGACGTTTTTTTCTAAACGATTTTCCATTAAATATATATAAAGAATCAAAATTATGAGAGTTCTGTATGACTCTTCTTTCTTAATTCATTTGAATTACACTTTTTAATATCTAAATCACTCTTCTGTTTCCTCATCCTCTAATAATTACATAGGATTATGCAATTATACAACATGTTAATTAAAAGTTGATTCTTCATTATCCGAAATGAACTCATTACAAATTAAGAAAATAGCATAAATCTATTTCCTCAAAATTCATAGCTGACTATTGTACTTTTTAAATATAGTAATGATCATATTCATTATTGTTTAATTGAATTTCTAAATTACACAAAATTTCTAAATATTACTATATATAGGTTTGAAGTTTCATAATGTTGATGAATAATTGGTTTTTACATTGTTTGAAAGATTAAATTACCTCAGACAACAATACCTAATCTTTTATGAATTATTCAATTTCATAGAGATTTAATACTTACTTAGGGTAGTCAACAAAGATATTGTATTTTGATATTTATTTAATTTTTGATCCTTAATGGTATAATGAAATATATAATTTTATCAAGATGCAGTACCTCTTTCTAAATTAGCTTTAATATCTGCAGCATAATCTCCAAAGAATCTCTCTAATTTCTTATTAAAGATCCTATTTCTTTCATTAATATATGTCACTGGTTAATCTTCATTAAATCTTCTTCTTCTCGAAAACTCTTTTCTCCTCTCTTATTATTTAGTTATATCAGAACTCAATCTCTCTAAAGCTTCATTTGTAGGAACAAAATCTTAATTCTTTTCTAAGAAAATAATAAATATTAAAAATACCCATTTATTGTTTATACTTTCCTTCATCTTTTGCTAGTGTAGTGCATCTTTTCTTATAAGCATTATAGACAGCATCTTCATTAAATACATCCCATCCAAAATATTCTTTCTTTTTTCTTATTCTTCATCATGTTTAATAGTTAATCTATTCAAATAATCTTTATCCTCATCTATTTATTTAAATTCAAGTTCTTATTTATCTGCCTCTTTTTTTAAAAGATATTTTCTTTTCCTTACATATTTATCATATTATGCATCAGTATTTTATCTTTCTTCATTTAAAACTGCCTTGTCATTTAATACTTTAGATTGTCGTATTTTCTTTATTAATTCTAAATGCTTTTCTTTATGTTTTTCTGTCTTAAATTTCTTCCCTTCAAATTATTCCAATCCATCTTATGAATCATCTTCTTCCTCCTAATCTTCTGTAGTTTTCTTTAATAATTCTTCAACCAACAATTAACCTTTCTTTTCATCTTCATTTTCTTGATTTTGTTACTTAAATTTTTCAGGATTTAATGCCTAGAGCTTTTATTCTTCCTCTTTATCTAATTCCTCTAAATAATCTTATCCATATAATGCCTTTAATCTATCTCTATGAATTTCATCCATTATCTCTTTTTTAAAAGGATCACAAATCAACCAATTTTTAGATTCTGACACTTCCCCACAATTGATTATAATAACTGGAATTCTTGGTCTATCTTACATATCTACAGGCACCTGACCCACTCTTTTTATTACTTCAATGCCATCAATCACTTATCCAAATACAACATGTTTTCCATCTAAATGTGGACATGGTTTTAAAGTAATAAAAAACTGAGAATTATTTGTATTTCTTCCTCTATTTGCCATAGATAACAAACCTGCACATGCATGTCTTCTTGAAAAATTTTCATCTACAAAAGTTTAACCATATATTGAAGCACCCTAAATATTTAAATTATAATACTCCAGTTCCATCATTATTTATAATGTCTCCACCTTGAATCAACATATTATCTGCTATCCGAAATGCATTTGTATTCAAATAATGTAATTTTTTAGTTTTTCTTGCCATTCCTACATTACCATATTCACCAGTACAAAGACCTCTGAAGTTTTCTGCTGTTTTAGGTGTTACATCATTAAATAATTCAAAGATAACTCTACCTGCTGCTTAAGTACCTATTTGAAAATCTAAAAACACCTATGGATATCTACTCATAATTAAATTATTGAATAAGTCATCTCATTTGGATTAGAATATTAGTAAAATACATCAATATTCATTTTAAAACTTGAATCATCCTAGTTTGAAACTATTAATTATTAAAACTAACTTTAGTGACTAGGGAGTTCCGTATATTATGGATTGCATTTACTAAATAAAAATTTGATAGTCTCAACTATCAAAACAAAATTGCAAAAATATAACATAAGAAGAAGCTTAAGCTTTAATATTTTAAAAATTTGATAGAGTTGAGTCTTGTATAGTAAATGAATATGCCAATTTCATTGAATATACTTTCTTTTTAATTCTACAAATCCTTGATCAAATTGAATAGCATGAAAAATAGTTTTATATTATTTACAAGTTAAATTAGGCCTGACATAATGGTTATGTACAAAAATGTTTTAATTCTCATATAGGAGGTGGAAACAAAAATAAGTATAATATTCATTTAATAGAACTAGAAGTGAAGACTTTTGAAAAACATTTTAAATACTCTATTTTAAAACAATAAGATTAGTATAAAATTATTGGATTACATAAAAACAAATTAATATTTCTATAATTTATAGACTTATATAGTAAAACTTGACTTGAATGAAGTCAAAAGAGAATAGTAAATTAAATACATGTATGACGAGATGACTCTTTTCCTTTTGGTAAATATTTTAATATTTATATCAGTCTATCCTTGATCTTTATTTAACCAATTTACTAAAAAGGGTCTTCTCAATTAAACCTATAAAAAACAAAGATCTGAATAGATTTATGGTTTAAATGAATGAATTCATCTAAAATGGGTTTAATATAAAAAGATTTTGATTAATTATTGACAAAGTCTATACTCAAGTAATTCATTATAATTTGGTTATATCTGGTGTTATCATGTCAATATTATTCTATTAATGATTTTGTAATCTAAGATCTATGTTTGTTTATAGTCGTTATGAAAAGAAATTGATTACTCCTTCCTTTTGGGAATCCTCGCTGCCTTCTTAAGTGAGTTTTCTCTTCTAGAATATAGGTTAACTGTTCTTCTAAGATGAATTAAGTGATTCATCTTTCTTATTAATTTCAATAGTAGTATAAATTTAGCTGGATTATTTTTCATTTTCTTTTCTTAAGATTACAGGATGGTCTTCTTGTTCTTTATTGTTCTTAATTATATCTATTTTGCTTTCGTGATTATTGATAAAATTGAATTCTGAAGGATTTGAAGGTTAAACTTATTTAATTCTCTTTTTAACAATATATTCATATGTTGAAATTCCTTTTTTATAAATGTATGCATGAAATATAATTAATTATAATAGAGGTAATGATCCAACTATTTCTATAACTAAAAATATAATTGTTATTATTAGTATTAATTTTTATTTTGTTGAGTAGATCTTTCATAAAGTGAAAAATTACAATTAAAGTTTATAGTTCCTATTTATTGCATTCATTTATCACTCTGCAATTTACAATAATAGAATATACTAAGTGGAGGAATGTAAATGTAATCATTCCAATAAATTATTTATAATTTTTTCCTCCTATACAATTGTTGATCCATCTACAATGATGGTCAAAATCTTCGCAACACCTAATAGAAATTTTAAACTACCTGTTACATTATTTACAATGTTTTGTTGTTTCTTTAACATAAGCAATGCAAAGTTCGCAAAATTGAGTGAGTTGATGTTCCTCATAATCAAATAATTCACTAATTCTTCATAATTTTATATACCCTCTGTTATTTTATTATTAAATCACATAACTATCAGTGGGAACACTAATGGTAGTTTTTATACAAAAATAAATAGAAATTAAGACCAATGCAGAGAAAATGATGTAATGTATAATCTAAATATGATAATCATAATACATTTTCTTCTAGAAGTAAAGTATGGATATAAGTAATGACAACATTTAATATGAAAAGGATATAGGTTAATATTTGAAGGAGAGTTGGAAATTAGGAACAACCACTTCTAGCTTTCATAATAATAATATTTATTTATTAGTAACTCTTCTTAAAGATATTACATTCATAATATATAAATACAAGAGTTTAGTATGCATTATTGAATTATTATTTCAAAATCTTAATTAGTTAATAATCTCTTCCTCTAACCTTAATATTAACAGTTTCTAAAAAGTATGAATCATATTTTCCAAAATAAAATGATAATTTTGTATTAAATAAAATTATGAATTAAATTGAACCTTCTGATAATGCTCCTTAAGAGAACAAGGTTTTTAGAGGAATTGTAAAACTATACCCAGACATCTCACATACAAACTACTTTTGTTCACTATGCCACTATTTTGTGATGACATTTATCTTTGTAAGTGTTGAAAGTCTCTAACCACTGCTATTTAATTAGAGATATGGTATCCATCCAAAAGATGCTGGAATGCGTAAACATTTAATATAATTTAGAAAATGGATATATGTTGCTTATAGACATTGCAACAAAATGTATATTCGCCCCTATTGTAGGAATAATGAGTGATAAGGTTGGAAGAGTACCAGTATTACAGATTGGAATTATTTTGACAGCACTCTCTATTAGCAGTATGGGATTTGCAGAAGACATCTATCCACAATATTGTATATCAAGAGTACTAATAATACCTTATCTAGATTCAATATGCTATAGGAGCAATCACACTAGCCACTATTCCTTTTCTGGGGGACTATGTACTTGATGAAACTAAAGGAAAAGCTTCTGCAATTAATGTAATTTTAGCAGCCTTTGGAGCAATTTTCTCAGCAACAGTAATAACAAAACTTTTGACTCAAAATTTTTCAATCAAAACTACATATATTGTTGTGGGTTGCTCTTTTCTGGTTCTTGGTTTACTATACACGTTAGGGTTAAAAAGAGGATTACATTTTAAAAAAGAAAGAAAAGTCTTTAAAAATGCTCCTCTCAGAGATGATTTAATTGAAAAAAGTATTTGCCCTTATCAAAATATCAAATAAATTTAGGATGAAGACTTTGATTACATAGATTATGAGCAAGAAGTCAGAACTTTAAATCAAATAAAACAAGAATCTTCTTGTGGAGCTGCTATGAAAATAGCATTATTAGCTGGAAAAAATATTTGGATATTCTAAGGTTATGTAACTAATTTCTTGGGAAGAGGAGACTCCATTTTACTTACTTTATCCTTATAGATATGGAGTCAATAATTTGTAGATAGTACATTAAATGATGATGATGCATATAAATAAGCTAGTATTCAAGTATTAATATTGTTTATATTTAAAATCATAGGCTTAAACCCTTTCTGGAGTGACCTATATGGTAATTATGATAGGTGCGGTGTTTTATGGCATTTTATTTGAAAAAGTTTCCAAAAACAAATTGCTACTTATAATGTTTAGTCTTACTATGATAGGATGCTTCTTAATGAATTTTGCGCCTAGTCCAAAAAGTCCTTATACATTCTTAATTATGTCGATTTTAGGAAGTGGAATGTCTGGACTATATACTGGAGCATTATACTTTGTCAATAAGTATGCTTATCCTGAATTCAGAGGGTATTTTTAATAAACATTCTAGTTACATTTCAGGATTAGCAAATGTTTTTAGTGTATTGGGGATATTAATTTGTTCATTTGTAGGAGGAGTGCTTTAGGATCACTGGAGCAAAATAGCACCATTCAACCTTTTTGGATGCATGTCACTTCTAGGACTTATTTTAGTAATTTGGAGTTATTACGCCTTATATTAAAGTAGAAGGGTCAAATGAATTATATAATTAAAATAATATTGTCATATAAATAATTAAAAAATCTCAATTTTTTGGAGTTTAGAAGGATAAAACCTAGTATTGCGTATATTAACTATATGTAGATCATCTCTAGTATTAATTATATGCTTAGAGTTTTAAAGATGTTCAAGGATAGAATTTTGTTTATATGTATAATATTATTAACATAATATCGGTTATTTAAAGGATATATGCTATTTTTCAAATCGCTTTCATTCATTCTACTTTTTGGCAAACCAGCATTTTGTTTACTCATATTTTTTAAATGATTCACATAACCATTCAAAACTTCCTTGAATCCAGGAAGCAAATTATATTTAAGATTATATTTTTTACAAACTTCCAAAAAAATAGGAGCTATTTCTGGATATAAATATTGACTCACTCCAGGAAATAGATGATGAATGACTTAATAATTTAAAGCTCCACTTAAGTAAGTCATCAACCAATTTCCATGACTATAATCGGCTGAACTCTTAATTTATAGAACTGCCCATTCCATTGGCCATTGTTCAGTAGTACCATATTTAGCTACATTATCCATTCCAAAAATATGAAAAGTTAAATAATATCTCCAAAATAACCATAATAATTTACTACTAGCTTATCTTAATTTGTCTTATAGGGATATTTGATTAACTTTAATAGGACCATTAGTTTCCTTTAAAAATACATCAAAAACATCTAATAATCGAGATCTAAGTGATAATAAACCATATAGAATAGGCACGTACAAATGTTAATATTTATACATAGTACACCAAATTTGTTCTTTGAGAATTCTTCAAATATCTCCTTCTTTCTATTATGGAATGCCTGGATCTGATCCCATAATGTTTGTATATTAATGATATCCAATAACATATTAATACTACCAAGCAACCATAGATGATCCAGAAATATAATCTAAAGTAAGTCTACCAAAGAACCACAACCATTTTTCATTATTTCCTACTGGTCCATGTGATGCATCATGCATTAAATGTAAAGTATTTAATGCTAATGAAACACTAAAAATAATTCCTATTAAAATCCTTTTGGTTAAGCAAAATGAATCATCTATAAATGTTTAATAAAATGCAAAAAGAAACAAATCCATAAAGGAATTGCTCTGATAAATCCTGGAATTGGAGTCTTTGGATTAATGCCTTTGGACTAAAAATATTTCTTTACTTTTTCCCCACATTCCTGATAAAATCCAGAGTCAGGTTTGAAAGTTTGCCATTCTGTGATTATAAGATCTCCAATCAAATATTTCTCTAGCAATTTATTAGGTTTTTCAGAAAAGGATGATATGATTGAAATGAAAAATATGCTTCTCTTCCACAATTCAACAATAAAATTCTCTTCCTCCAGGATGGCTGTTCAAAAATGAGGTAACATCATATACTTTTCTTTATTGCTACATAGGCTGAAGATTAATTGTCATGCTTTTTCAATTCTTGCCAAGTTAATTTTTAATTTTTAAGCATTTCTTTTTAATGAGGTGCTTTATTTTAGCTATCCAAAATAAAATGAATAGAGTTCAGCTATGGTAGCATATAATGGCACTAATTTGAATAGACCTTCAAAAATGTAGAGGGCAAATAGGAGAAATAAAATGCTAAATTAATTTATGATATCTTCCATAATGTAAATTAATTTCTAATAAATAATATACTGTAATTAAATTTAATGAAAAGAGGTTTGCAATACTTCTTCTCTAAATAGAGAATGGAAATATTTTTTTTAAAAGATTGCGTACAAGGATTTTAAGGAGAAGTACGCATTGTAAAACCTGGATTTTTTGAGAAATATCTCTTTCCAATGGCCTTAGCATATTAAAATCTTCCAGGATATAGAAGAAGGTACTCAGAGATGAAATTTCAATTATAGATTATTACCAAATCTTGATGAAGAGAAATTAGAAAATAAAATGAAAAGAAGAAAGGATATTAAATTGTTTTAATAAAAAATTGCCGGAATCCATTTAGAATTTGTTCGACCTCCTAAGTTTTCTAATCCTAGTCTTCTTAAAGATCCAATAGATGAAAAATTAATTATTGAAGAAGTTCATTAAAGATTTAAATTACAAGTATAATTTATGCATATTTACCATAGATCACAAAAAATCATATGTTGTCTATGGTAAACAAAATTAATACATATGGATAATTCACAATTTAAATTGAAAACTTTTACAGTCCAGAATTGCAAGATTATACAACATTTTAAATTACAATAATAACCAAAAAGCCTGTTATGAAAGTCTAAAAGTTGATTGATGAAGTGGTTACAAAGGATGAATAAAATAAAGATGAAAATAAAGAAAAATAGGACTAGAAATTTGTCAAATAAGGAAAAGAGAAAGAAAAAGAAAAGGAAACCTAAAAATGAGAAATTATTATAATATAAATAAATGAGTTCTATAGATTACGATAAAACATTTGAGGCTACTTTAGTAAAAAAAGACTAAATTACACATGATACTTATTTGTTTGGGTTTTAGAGCAAGGTTGATATCTAATTAGAGCCAGCTGAACATTTTCAGATCCTGTATATTTTTATTCATTTATTCAAGAATGAAAGATTCAGATGGAATAGATATAAATAGAAACTATACTCCAATCCTTTCCTAAAAGGTTTGTTTTGATTTTAACATTAGCGCTATTTTGAAGTGCCAATAAAAATTTACCCTTCAGGATCATTGACTCCAATTTTAGCAAAGTTGAATATGGATAGTATATTATAAATGTAAAGAAAAATTGGCAAGTTAGCATATGTTGGAGCTAATAAGTTTATAATAGCGTAAAATGATTTTATTATTAAGCCCAAAAATCAATAAACAATTTTAAGTTTTTAAAACTATGTTAATGATTTGTGGAGGAACAGGTATTACACCTGCTTTTTCTATAATCAAACATATTTGTCAAAGTAAGGACCCTCTTCAAATGCATCTATTATATGCAAATAAAACATCTCAAGATATTTTATTAAAAGATTAATTATCTAGGTACCAAAAAGAGTGTCCTAATTTAAAAGTTACTTATATTTTAGATAAAGAACCAAGTTATAATGGATTATAAGGGCATGTAACTTTGGATGTTTTAAAATAAGTCTTTCCTTCTCCTAATCAAGATACTATAGGAACCTTTTGTGGGCCTACTGCAATGAATAAGGTTGTGGCTGAATTATATAAGAACTACAACTTATAAACTGTAGTGAAATTCTGAGATTATTATTTTTAATAATGAGTATTAATAATATAAATTATCTTCAATAAATCCTTTCTAATCATGTTATTTGAGAAAAATGAGATTAATTATTTCTAAATCTGAATATTTGCTGATTTGGTAGATTAAATTGTATTTTTATAAATCTTTTGGATAATAATATATTTTATAATAGAAGAGATATCGAAACTAAAATTTAGTTTATCAATCGAACTATTGATCAAACCTTATAAAATATTTTTGAGATTTAAAATCAATAATATGATACCAATGTCTTTATATTCTTATTATAAAATTGTAAAAGTTAATTTATATGAATAAATTGGCTTATAAAAATATGTAAAATGCATACTTTTGTAGACTAGTATAGTTATATTAATTGTCCATTTCTAATGTCTAGAACTATATGATCTATTAACGAATGAATAAATCATAAAATGCAAACTAATTTTGTAAAATACATGAGAGTGAAGCTAAAAAATGAATTATATAGTAGAGACAATTAAAGCAAGAAATCAGCATGCAACGCTTTTTTAATGAAGAAGTGAATAAGAGGATTGAGAATTAAAAAAAAAGAGTTAGAACATGTTGGAATTCTGATTGTTTAGCAGCAGAAACACCAGAATTATTTAATGATTGATTTATGATATTGATAATTAGACATAGTCGTTTTTATTTAATTAATATTAATTCATGAAATCCATAATTCTGATTGCCCTTATTGCTGTAGCCTTTACAGCTAGAGTTTAAGAAAGAAACATGGCTAAAATCCAAGCTGAATTAGCAAAGAGTACATATGGAAGTGCATTACTTCATTTGGTTGAGTTACACTCAATGGCAGGAGGTCCAGTTTAAGAATTGATTGATGCTATCGAAGAACTTATCAATGACTTAGAAGAAGAATTAGATACACTTGAATTCAATTTCCAAGTTAGAACAAACGAACATAATGCTTTAGTTGTTAGTCTTGAACAAGACATTCAAGATGCTGTTATTGGTATATATCAAAATTAATTTCTTAGACGTCAACAACACATAAGACACTCTTGACAACTTACTCTATCCAAGAAGAAGTCAAATCTAAAGCAAAATAGATACCGTTATTGAATATTAAGGAGAGAATAGAAAGAACTATGATGAAGCTATCCTTGTTAGAGAATAAGAGCATGAAGCATTTGAAGCTTAAGTTGCTGAATTAAATGATGCTACTGCTTCAGTTGATGATGCACTTGCTCTTTTATCTTCTTTGACCAATCCATCTTTACTCTAAATTAAGAGATTCTAAAATACTTTGAAAAACATTGAAAATAAATTGAGATCAAGATCTAGAATGGCACCAATGATCAAGGCACTTATTAGTTTAGCATCAAATTAAAACTTTTCAAATTAAGATGTTTTGAAATCCATTGTTGATGCTCTTAATGAGTTTAGAAATGCCGTTGTTGATTAAATCAATGATTTAACAGCCCAAGAAGCTTAAGATGTTAGTGATCATGAAGAATATCTTGAATAATTAGATGATGAATATCATGAATTCGGAAGATAAATAGACAGAGCAACTGTTGATTTGACTGCTACTAATGGTATATAATATATCTAATTAAATAGAAAAAATTGATTCAATGGTTGAATTTAGAGACTAAAGAGCAGCTGATTAAAAGTAATACACTGCTGAATTAGAATTGGAAAATAACACTTATGCTGAGGAGACAGATATTTACACCAATACTAAAAATGAATTTACCAGAGAATTGGGAGTCAGTGAATCTGCTTTAGCTCTTGTTTAAAGCGTAGATTTCTCAAACATTAAGGTTTGATATTAATATACAAATAAATAAATATTTCATAAAAAATGTCTTTATTCAAAAAGATAGCCAAATTATCATAATTCTAATTCAAAGTGAATGTGGAAGGGAGTGGAATTGTATTGTTGTATATCTTATAATTATTTGTTCATCTTAAATAATATAAGTTGATATTGTAAATCAAATGAAATATTTTGATATTATTGTCAAAATATGTGGAGATTGAAAATAGTAATTTCCTATTAAAAAAACAATAAACTTATCTTAATATCATGAACTAAAAGTGATCATTACATCCCTATAGTAATACAGAGATTGATTAGAAAATAAAGGAAAAAAACATAAAAGTTTTTCTCTATAGATACAATTTAAACCTAAATAATAAATAAGTTGAATTGTAAGACTTTAACCTAGCATATAAAAATATATCTTTATTACCAATACCTTTAGGAATATTGAGCAGAAAGAATAGAAATTTAGAAAGTGTTCAAAGTTGATTTTACTCAATAACTAGAAAAAACTAAAATAAATATTCTCATAGTACATTATGATGATGCTTCTAATTTATATTTGAGTAAGGTATACTATATGAATAAAGAAAATAGAATTGCAGGTAGTCATATTAAAAAAAAGGAAAAATATTTTAAATACTCATTTGAAATTCTTGATTTATATTGACTTTTCATAAGTAGCTAAAATCAAAAAATGTCTATGGATTTATAATAATTGAATTATAATTTTAATGTATATATATTAAAACATAATGATATACATTTTAGTAATTATAAATATCATCTTAACACTTCAGTCAAATCTTAACTATTATCTAGTTTTATTTTTTGGCATTCTTATTGATGAGTTTTCTTATTTCCTTGTTTTACATGATGTCTTTGCTTCAGATCTAGTTAACTTCCTTTCAGATTATGGAGATTGTTTAGTTGTTAATAATGTTTGAAGTAATAATTTTTAATTCTTAAGTAAGGAGATTTCATCTTTTATTGTTCTTTTTTCAGTCTCAAATTTTTATGCAAATTCGAATGTTTAGTGTTTTAATTTATCAATCTCATATCGATAGAGACTTAAGAGTTTATCATCATTTTATTGCTGAGAAGTTGATGAACGAGTTGGAACATTTAAAGTTCTCTATGTGCAAGCACCTTCTGAATCTAATTCTTCTCCTGTCATAATAGAGGATTTTTTCGAATGTTTACCAATTAGTTATTTATCACTTTTTTATTAAGTTGATTGAGATACTCTCAATTTGAGATTTAAATCATATATTACTTCATCCTTTTATTTTAACTGTTATTTAAGACTATCAATAATTAACTCATATTTTTATTTAGCCAATCTCATCAAATTATCATGTTCAAGTTATGCTTGTAACAATTACTCTTATAATAATAATTCTTTGCTATAAAATTCTTGCTGTTGTTAATGCAATTTCTGCTTCAATTGTTAAATTGATTTCTGAATCTATAATTCTTTTGACTGAGCAATAGGCTTTGTTTTACTTTAATGATTTAATGAATCTGGGTATTCCTCTGCTTCAGTTTGATTTTTTGAGTAATTTTGAAAACGACCTTGCAAAAGTGATTTTATCTGTTCACTTGGTTTTATCATCGCCATAGATTCACTTGTATAAGATGAATAAACTAGATCATCAGGACTCTAAAATGCCTAATATAACTATGGTCTAGAGTTCATTTAAATCAATTATTATTAATATCAACTCAAAAAATAGTAAATACATGATAATAATAAGTGAACAATTATTTCACATCCAAATATTTATCTATAATCAAATTCATTTCTATTTTGAATAAATAAATATCCTTTATTCATACTTTATGAATTAATTCAAAAAATCAAAAGGTAATTGCCTAATTTTTGTATATCATTTTCTATGAATACATATATAAATGAGGTGTAGAATATTATAAATTATAATCATTAATGCTTCAATTTAGCAACCCAATTCTTTATTAAAATAAATGTAGCTAAGGAATATGCCTCTTAGATTTCAGTCTCATCTACTTCTATCATCATAAGTTTTTGCTAGATCTCATCATACAATCTAATTTATTAGCCTTCATTTAACCAAGGATCTCTTGCTAATTCTTTTATTGTAGCTCTACTATTTGGATCCTTATTTAGACATTTTTAAAGAAAATTTTAAAATTCAATTCTACAATTAGGATATTGTATTCTAATAATATATCAATTATTTACTCATTTTATTATAATGAATCCATAATTTCTTAAATTTCAACACCAAAAATAGGAACTTTTAAAAAAGCAAATGAATATATTGTAACTCCAAATGCCCAAATATCAACTGCTTTTCTATCAAATTAACCATTCTAAAAACACTCAGGAGCCATAAATAAATAAGTGCCATTAGTACCAAAATGCTCTGTATCACCATTTATAATTTAAGAAACCCCAAAATCACATATTTTGGCCCTAAACTTTTGATCAAACAAAATATTTTAAGGCTTTAGATCACGATGTACTATTCCTAATTCATGCACTATATTTATATTAGATTATCTTTACTTTAGTAAATACCTTTTATAATGTCTCTACAAATTATTCTCAATTTTTCCTCTGTTAGTTTAAAATCTTATTTTGTTAAAAAAAATTATCCTAAATCTTAATCCCAATCAATTAATTAACCATTTTATGCAAACTCCATTACTTTGATAATAATACCAGAGAATACCCATATACATTTTATTTGAATTAGGAGAATCAATAATTTCATAAAGACGAATAATATTAGGATGACGTAACTTCTTCATAATAGCTATCTCCTTTGCCACGTTCTAAAATGCATTCTTAATTTTAACGACTAAGATGATTATTAAAAATATAACCTCCATGAGAATCAGTGTAATATTCTCTTTATTTTTTGAGTCTGCTTTTATTTAGTATTTTTATTGCATAATTTTATAAATTTTTTTCTGCAAGTCTCACTTTTCCAAACGTACCTTATCCTAAGACTTATTTTAATATGTAATCATTAAGCTTTTTTTCACCTTCAATAGTATGAGATTTTCTTAGATTCACAGTTTCTTTTATTTTTTGCCTTTAAGGAACAGAATAAGAACTCAATTACATTGCGGGTTTCTACTATTCAGAATTCTCTTAAACTGGTGTTTATTTAATTGGTTTATCATCGAAGTCATCAAATTCTTTATCATTTCTTTTTAAACAAGCACAATTTCCCATACTATTGAAAATGAATACACTTTAATAATTATTTTATATATATTGATTGAGAATAAATTACAACATTATAGTATGTCATTATATTGATAATATTTCACTTTGACACCATTTTGTTGGTTAACCATTTTACCAAACCCCTTTTCTGATTTTATTATTATAAATAAATGATCCTTCTCCATGTTATTTACCATTTTTCCAATTACCTTTATAAATTCTACCATCTGACCAATCCAATTCTCCATAGCCTTCTCTCTAATCTTTTTCAAACTAAAATTACTAATAAAATGAAAATACATTTCCTATATATATCTTTCCATCAGGCCAAATATATATTCCATAACCATGCATTTAGTTAAACATCCATCCTCCTTTGTACTAAATTCAATTTCCAATTTACCTATTTGCCATCTCTCCAAACATATTCACCATTCCCATGAGGCATTCCATCCAACAATCCCCCTTCATATTTGGAACCATCTGCCCAATTAAACAATCCAAATCCTGTTTTCTATCCATTTAAATAATTGCCTTCATATTTTTAACCATTTTTCCACTCTTCAACACCTTTCTCATTATAGATATCATTATTTACTCCATGTTATTTATCATCAACCCATTCACCATTATATATAGTTCCATCGATTGTAACGTATTTTCCAGTTCCCCATGCCTTATCACTCTTCCATTGGCCTTCATAACTTATTTTATAAACTGATTATTTACTAATCTCCATTAGGAAGAACCATTCTCCCATATCCCTACTATTAATCGTTATACCACTCCCCTTCATATATTGATCCAAATGGATATATCTATTTTCCAAATCCATGCCTTTTGCCCTCTGACCATTATCCCATATAAAATGATCTAACATCTACTTTAGATATACCCTGTATCAATTTAAACCGGACCAGCATAAGTAAGCGACTGATCTTTGATTATTGGAAATGGAAATGGGCCTTTAATTCTTAACATAAATACCTAAAGAATTGAATATGTTTAGTGCTAATGAAGATTGTTCATCAAATATCTATACTATTAAAAGAATGCATATATACATTAGTGTTTTCAATCAACACTCCTCTATAACTCTTAATGCTTCCATAATTCTCTTCCTGTGCTATATTTTAATATCAACTAATACATCGATTTTTTCTGATCTGATGGGTGAACTTGGAGTATCATTTGATTCTTTAATTTTTGTTGGTTCCTTTACCTCCAAATTTTCGCTGCTTATTTATATCGGAGCTGGAATAACAGCTAAAGTTTCTTTATCCTACGTGGTGTTAGCACAACATGATCCCATCTATTTATTTTAATTTATATATTATATTTTAATATAATTAACTACTCATGATTGAAACTTATCTGATAAAAGACTCAAACAAAATACTTTTTTTGACTTGGTATTATCTAAAATTCTTTTGGTAATTTTATGGGACTTTTTGATGATTTTATAGAGACTTATCCAGATTCTAATTGATTATTTTTTTGTTCTGTGTTACAAAATGTGAATCCTAATGAAGATAGTTCCTCCATACTCTTACGTGTATTCTTTTACCTAGATATTTATAAGGTTTTTACTTGTTCGGTTAGTTTTGTAATTTGTTACATTGTCTTTCAGTTTGAGATGTACTTGCTCTCAACTGATTAACTTTCTATGTGTCATTATTTGTTATCAATTAATTTATGATTGAATCTTTGGCTAAGTTTTATTTTTTTAGTTTAATATTTTCTTGTATTAATTATTGTATAAGCTAAGAATTATCAATGCAACATTTTGTCGCTTCTGTAGAAATTGGATGATGTTGATTATCACTTATTTTCCTCTAATTTATTAAAGAAGGAATTGATTTTAAGTTGGGTTCTGAATGCTTTGTTATAAGTTCTGGATGAGATGGTTTTTCAATCTATTTATAAGAATATTTAATACTTTATAATTATTTTCATGAATCTTTTAGGAACATCCTTCATTGGGTCTGCTATCAGTTTCATTTTGTTATATGGATGCATAGAATTTTTAATCAACAGTAAATTTTATATTGGCCTTCTTTGTTTAAAACATCAAGAACAAGTATTCTTTTGGTTATAATAAATATATATTATAAACATTCAAAAAAATATATTAAATATAAATTACAAATTTGGCCAGTGAAATTAATGTTTTTATGAAATAATATAGTATTTATAATATGTTATACAAATCTCTCATTAAATTACAACAATTTAATTATATTATATTTCTTTCATTTAATATTCAAATACCATTACCTTATTATTTTTATTTTAATATTTTATATATTAATTAAGGGAAAAGAAATAACCTCTATTAAGAATATTCATACATTCATGTTTTGGTATTATGAAAATAGAAATATATATAATTAATTTATATAAATAATTAAAAATGATTCGTCTAGCTCATAGCAAATCAGTGGCACGCTTTTCTGGAGCACTATGGGGACCTATTCATGAAAGACCAATTGTCGATAGAGTGATGTCTACATCATAATGGCCAGTCCCATATTATTAAAGAATCTTCAAGGCCTATCCTGTTAGATGTAAAATGATATTAAGAAAAAAGAAAATAAATAAACTTGGGCAATGAATTTAGCTGGAGCAGAAATTCATGATATCAATTGGTATTGCGCAAAGCAGGCTTTAAGCAGAACTCTTAAAGGAAGATAAGCTGTGGAATACGTAGAAAATAATATTCCTACTTAAAGTAAATAATTTCATATTAGGAAAGGTTACATTGTTATTCAAAAGGATGTTTCAAGAATGGCAAAAGCGTATGTTAGTGATTTAAGTCTTTTCCTTAATGTGGCAAATAAGGAAAGCAAAGTCATATTAGACTCGGTTGATTTGATTTGAAAGAAAGAAAAGAAAATTTATATATATATGCATTTACAAATTCATTTTGATAAAATACAATTTCAATTTTAAGTAAAATACAACATCATATAAACAATCATGTTTTTATCCAGAATTGAATCAACATTTAATATTATTTTAATTTTTATAATTCGTAAGTGAATGAGGATATATAATTATAGTTCAGGCTATTTATTGGCAATACTATTAAATGGAGATCAGTTAAATGCTCGAAAGATGAAATATTTGTGACTTTTCATAAAAATTCATATGTTTACATTCTACACTTTTAAATTGATTCCTTTAATAGATTCATATATTTTGTTTTTTCTGTATTAAATTAATTAATTGTTGTAGATATTTCCAATTATTTTTTACTAAAGGATTTTATGTATTATATATACTTAATATATATAAGGTCTTTTATCAGAATGGAATGGAAATTCACATATTAATTGAAAAATTGATTCATCATCAATCACATTGTATTTATTTTGAAAATTAATATATATTATTCAAAGCTTTGCTTTTTCGTTCCATTTTGGCCAAACTTTTTCAATTACTTTTATGTATTATTCTTAAGCATTTTCTTTAGAAATGTTTCCTAATTTTTTCCAAGCATCATATTTTGCTTTTTCTACAACTTTTAATTTACTTGGAGCTTTACCTTTACAAGGTCCTTCAGAAATCTATAAATAAAATTAGAAATGATCACTTGTTTAAACAGAGCATAAAGTTGTAATTTTTATGAATTGTCTAACTCTTTTCCTCCTGTGTTTCCTGATTTTATAAATTTTTAAACAAGATCAAACCTTTCTTAAGTTGTGCTCATATAATAATGATTAATAAATTTAATTTTAATTTTTTATTTTATTTTTATAAGTTGAATGTGAAAAAATATAATTTTTGTAATTAGATCATATCAATTCAATATTAGTCAGATGATTTTGTTCATTTATGTGAGAATATGTAAAGGATAAAAGTTTCCCTTATTGCACTTGATGTTTTAAGATTAAATAATTTTTATCTTTCAATTTTCCAATTTCAATTTACAGTTTAGTTTTACTCTAATTTAATTTATCTATTCAAAATTAACATCAAAATTGTACTTATTATTAAATACTTTAAAGTAATTTTATCGATTGTTAAGCATTCCTTATTTTAATGAACTTCAAATTCATATAATTATCTAAATTCTTCAAAGGTACAATCATTTAATTCTGAATTTAAATAGGCAGTATTGATAAAAGGTTTGCCTTCTACTAATTTTGTTTCAGATTTAATCACTGTTCTGTAGATTCCCTAGGCTCCAACAATATTACCTTAATTTGTTAAAACATTTATATCATGAAGTTCATGTTCTTAATTAAATTCATCTGTAATCCTACCTTGATGCTAAATACTATCAATTGAAAACATTTCGTTTAATTCTAAAAATCCTGTTAATTGATTTGATTCACCTAAATCGAAATATATTGATTTAAAAATTTTGTTTTCTTTGAATGAAAAAGAATCTTCTTAAAAATTATTACTCTCTTCCAAAACATCGCCAAAGTGAAGAGATTGATGATTAATAGTGTAAATTTTTATAATTTTACATACTCCTTTATGATGGAGAATTTATATTTCCTTAATATTTTCATTTATTGTATACGTTTCCTTTGTTAAATTGGAATCATTTAAATCACTTTTAGATAAACCATAGATCTACCCATTGAATTTATATAAATTCATCTAATTGGTCAATTAGGTTTCATTGTTATTTCTAATTATAGAAATAAATCTCTAATGTAACTCAGTAATCATCCCATTATTAAGTTTATCATTATGTTTCAAGAGACTAAAAAGATCTTGAAGTAAAGATTGTAATTTGCTAATCTTATTCTTTAGCTATTGAATTAAACCTACTTCATTATCATTCTTTTAATTGCTAACAGAATTATTTCTTAATCTCGTTCTACTTGATTCTTTTGTGTTGATCTTTATTTTTAATTTATAACTATTACAGACTATAATTTCCCTCTGTCTAATTGTAAATATTAAAATTAATATGATGGAGGCTTTTATAAAAATTCATTTTCAAAACTATCATTGTTAACCATTAAAGTTTATTTTATGGACATTACATTACCCTAATAAAATTAATTGTCGACTAACTTTCGAAATTAATCTTTTTTAGTTAACATCTCTAATATTTAATTTTGAATATAATATTGAATTAATATCAACAAAATAAAAAAGAATATCTTTTAGGATAATAGAAATAAATCCTCTATCTTAGATTAAACTTCTTTCAAAGAATAACGTCATATTATTTAAATTGTAAAGATTAATTAAAATTCTACTCATTTTTGTAGAAAAGAATTTTTATACATAATAATCTTTATCCAAAAGTAAATTATTTTATCAAAATCAACCATTATCTATTTAATTTTCTTTTTTGGTTCATAATTATAATGTAATTTAGCCTCATAAATTGAACTTCACTAAAGAATTTTCATATTATTTAATATTACATTAGGCTTAGCTATCCTAAAGGCTTAATATACTTTTTTTCATAAATATTATTTTGTTATAAGTATGTATCAAACTTTTCTTAAACAATGAAATGTAAGTTTAATTAATGCATTATCTAAAACAAATAAAAATTTTCTAATTTTTATCTCTGATTTTGAATTAAATCTCTATTGTGAATTAATTCTAATTCAAAATTATCTCGTACCATTACAGTATGACATGTTAGAGATTAAAAAGGTACACTTTATTCTCTTAATATATAAATTATTCGATGGAATTCATTTATAAAATGAAATTAAGGTTTTCATCCAGCTCTAAATTTAACCAAATGTATTAAAGTTCTTCTACTTTCAATCCTCAGTAAGCACAAAACCCTATATTTGTAGGCCTTCTCGAGCTGGAAACTGAAATAATTTATTTTTTATTCTTGAAAATTCTTTTCATGTTAGCCATCATACAGAATGGTGGCTTTTTAATGTCCTTTCATATTTTATATGATAAGAGTTTTAAATTGTGTAATAGAGCAATGCATTCTAATATCTTTGATTGATATTTAGTTTCAAAAATTATAACTCTATTTATAATTTGATTAAAGATTGATGGATGCATCATCATACTTCTAAATTTCATTTGTTTATAATGTTTTTTCTATCTCTAAAGACATTTTGATATGATAATAAAATTTTAAATTAATTTGAGGGAAATTAATTATATTTGGAGAAATTTTTAAAACTCCCAATAAAGCCTTTGGATTTCATAGAATTATATTGCAGATGTTGAAAATAATAAAAAAAAATTATTTATAACAAACAGCTAAAATAATTTCTTAAATTTGAAGAGAAACTATATTATAATTCAATTATTTAAATGGTTCTATTGAGGCTATGTAGAATATGCTACTTATAGCAGGATATTATTTGCTGAAATTATATTTGGCATATACTGGGGTTCATTTAACTAGAGTTATATTGGAGAAAATCTTAATATTCGAACAAGTGAAGTAAAGATTAGATAGTTGTAGGATTATTCAAAAAAATTGAATTTGAGAGGAAAGCAACAAATTTAATAAATTGAAAGAAGGAATTTAGGCTTTGATAAGGACAGATATAAGAAAAGGCTTGGCTTATCAACATTTTTTAAACTTGCTCTGTCCTAATTTTCATTTGGAATTACTTTTATTATAAATTTGGAATAAATTTATTTAAAATTATTTTACGAAAACATTTTAATTTGTGAGTGTAATGTGTAAGACTTATCTTTATTTAACAGTTCCCATTTATTCACTTTAAAAAAAAAAATTTACAAATATGATAGAAAACCAAAAAGATTTTCAATGCATATCTTAAGATAAATTTTAACATTTGTTATCAAATGAAGTTAAGTGAATGAGAATTTTTCACCAGGATGGAGTATCTAGTACACAATAAGAATAAAAAGCATAGAAGTCTCTAAAAGTATAAAAATTAAAGCGATGGAAGAAAACGAGGAACTTATTTAAAATTACAAAAGAAATTGAATAATTAATCCACAAAGGAATTAGTTAAAAAAAAAAGAATGTTATTAAAAGTGAAACTCCAACTGGTTATATGTATGATATAAGAAATTTTACAGGAAAATTAGACTAGCTTATTTCCACAAGCACTCAGTAAATTCCAAAACCGATTTGAAAGCTAAAATAAAGATCTTTATTATAATAGCACGAGTTGAATCTAGAAATATATTGGATTAGCTAAAAAAAAAATAAAATTAAAAATAAAATTTCCATATTAATTAAGTCTGCTACTTTTTCTTTTGATAATAATACTACTCAGCAGGAATGAAATAAATTAATATTCTTGAAATAACACATTGAAAAATTAGTTTTTGAGGAAAAATAGTTTATTTTTAAGAAACAGAACTTAAATGTTATATTGATATTTATTTATTGTATCACACAACAAACAATTATTACTTGTTTTCCTAATATTTATGAGTGTAAAATTTAATTGTTGTATGCTTGGCCTTAAATCTATGTGTTAATGCATAAACACTAAAAGGGCTGTTTTTATTTGTGGTTAGACAGGCCAAATGATTAAGATTTACATGAGGGGGAGGGGACAATGAATTCACGTTGCTAAAAATCTAAATCAGGTGATCAAATATTTCTTGTTAGGATATTTATGGTTTTGCATCCTCTAGTTCCATTTGACCTTGTGGTCTAATGTCTTTATTCCACATATTATTAAGTTTTTTCTCTTTTTCCTAGAGATATAGAAAATTTTACCTCTATATAATAATATTTGAGTAAATGAGGAGGAACAGGAGGAGCTTTGTCATTAAAATTAAAATCTTAAATTACTTATTTTTGATTCTAAATAACAGAGTCAGTCGATGATTTCTCTGGTTTAAATTGTTAACTTGATTCCATAAATTCTTTGGCTTTATTTTCAACTTTGGTTGTATCTATTACATTATTAATATTGCCATGTTCATCAGCAGTTGTAGGATCGTCTGGAGAGAATCTCCAATCACCATCCACAATAAATTTATAATGATGAATTCCTTTAGGTAAGGGTATCACTATACTAAACTCACCTCCTTTATCTCTCTACAATTAGTGAGTAGTTTTCCATTAGGAGAATGTACCTGCCACAAATACCTTTTGCCCACCAAAATTCCATTTAAACTATGTATTAACAAATTCCTATTGTGTTTATTCGATATCCTTGATACTTTTAGCTGACTTGTCACTCATAGAGCTAAATTTAGGATTGATTATACCCTCCAGAGTTCATATAATTGATTGCATGTTCGTGTCTTTATGTTTCTGTAACTAATTTACTACTTTGAGATCCCATATAAAATATTTAATTATATTTCAAAATCTTCTTCTATCCGTCTTTTTTGCTCCATCTGCTTATTACTTGTTTTTATCTAAATTAATAACATCTTCTTCTAATTTCTTTTTGTTGTTTGCATCTTGCACTCTTTATTTATTAAACTCAGCGAGCTATAAAGTTGTAAAGTAAATTTTACTTCATCATCAAATTATTCATCATTATTTTTATGATTCATATCTCCTAATTCGTCCAAATCTAGTTCATTTCCTTTTCCGAAGTCATCATCATGATCACTTTTTACAGATTTTTCTTTTGGTTCCTCAACCGGAGGTTCTGGTATTTCTGGTTCCTCTGGTTCTTCTTCATCTTACTCCATTAAATTTCCCAAATCAAATTTGCCTAAAGCTTGATTTGCTTCATCTCCTTCATTCATTGGATTTATCTTTCCTTAATTGGTTACAACAAAATCAGATTTTTGCTTTTCTTTGCTATATTTATTTGCAAATTCAAGCATATCTTAATCGGCAAATCTCTATTATCCCATAAACATTTCTTCTTCTGCCACTAAATCAAATATCATTATTTCAGCAACAATATCAATTGTTGAAGAAAAGTTTTGCGATATATATAAACCTACTAAAAAAACATATATAGCTGGTACTATTGGGAAGTGAACCGCCAATTTAACATCTATAACATATCTATCAATAATTTAATTAGTATATAATTAATAGTAAACTAAATAAGTTCCTACAGATGAAATAAATAACATTCCTATTAACCTTATAAACCCAAGAGTTTTCTTTATCATTTCTACTCTAGAACTGTTTCTTTCTCTTAAATAAAAAACTTTTTGCCCAGCCAACCAAAAATTTTCTCCAAAAATAGCTATATGCATAAAGTTCCTATGACTTATATATTTTCCTGCATATTCATAAAACCAAAACCCTGGGATTGAAAAAAACAATAAAATGTGTAATAAAAAGCTTTTTCTTGACATAGACAATAACATAGATTTCCAATAATAAAACAAAGCATTTGGAATCCAGAAAATGGGAACCAATAATGCTCCCATAAAGAAACTTCCCATATGGTACCTAATAGTGTACCAAAGAGGTCTCAACATAGGAGCGTTTAAATAATTTTTATCTCTACTGAAATACCAGACTGAGCAACAGCAAGCAATATAACAACGAACATAATAATACAAGGCTTATAGTGACCAAAGCATAAAAAATAATACAACATAAAATCCCCTCTCTTACCACACCTAAAACACAACTTTTCTATACTAAGTGCTGGAAAAGCCAGTAGGAGCTGCAACAGTTTCGGGTTATCCAGAATTTACACCTCCTATTAAAACTAAAATGAATAGGATTGCTAAAGCAGTTTGTAACAAAGATATAAAAAATGGTATTAATAATACATGTAGCATTTATCTTAATGGTTTAAGCATTCTTTCCATTACTTAAATCATTCTTAAAATTTAATGAAAACAGTAAATTAAGAAGAATACATAGACAGGAATTAAGTATAATAAAGCTTGCTTTGTAATTTCTAATAAATAAAGATGAGCTGCCACACATTAATAAGGATCTTTAATATCAACAGGGCAGTCTCTTGAAATTACATTTTATTTTTCTTCATCCAAATATTTAGCCAAAAATACCATAGCAACACAAAATCCAGTTACAAAACCCCAGACCATCATATGAGCAATTCCTAATTTAGATTCAAATCATACTCTTTCCTAACAAAATAATGACAAAGATTATCCCTACTACTATTTAAACTGCAAAAGCTCCTATTATTAATTCAATATTCTAATTTTTTATAAATTCATACTATCCAAAAATCACCAGCTATTCTTTTAAAAATTTCTATATCGGTGTTTATAATTTTTTCAATGGCATTTCTTCTTTATCCTAATTCCATAGGCATACAATATACTAAGTAAGGATCAGTATAGTATGTATCATAACAATAATCTTCTAAATTGGTTTTTCCATCAACATCGTATAAACAAATTTATTAAGTCTAGTTTAAATTTTTTATTTACATAGTCTAAAGAATTGGGACATTTTTCAACACATATTGCAATATCAAATAAATTATCTGGATCAAGAAAATAAGCATAAGGTTTATTCTCTAATTAATTAATCCCACATAAGTCAGTTCTAAAATCGGAACTCCGATAGAGCCTTTCTAATTTAAATTCTTAGTATGCTATTTTATATTTTGCAACTAGTTTTACCATAAAAACCATATGCAAAAGAAAACCCCAAAAATATAATCCAAATAAACAAGCAAATAAGATCTGTACAAGATCTCAACTCTGTAGCCACTGGTCCATAGAAATCTTCAACAGGAGGCTCATAATTAAGGTTCTATGGATGAGTATCATCACGATTTTTGTAAAAATCGAGATCATTTGCAGCCTTTTCCAACTTTGCCATTACAACTTAATTTAATTAAAAAAATGAATGATATACTATATATCTATGATGATGAGCAGGTAATATTTCTTTTAAAAGTAGCATACATATAAACCATTCAATGTGCTAGGATAGTTCGGTAAGGTGAGATAAATTTGTAAAGGGTTTTCCTCAAATTCATTTTAGATACTCTCTGATACAGGATGCCTATATTATATCAGCTATGAGCTTTCCTTTTATTAGTTACCCTTCAAGAATGAAAAAATTAAGTATATCACGACCAACAAAAATGTGACTATAGCACTTTCATATTCTGGGTAAGTTTATTCATTTGGAGAGGATAAAAATCATTATGGCACTCTTGGAATTTAGAAGATATACTTTTTGCCTATTCCATGTAGAATAGGAAGGGATTTTAAGTAAGTGTCACTTTCCTCTCATCTTGCATGTGGTCTAGACTATTCGGGAAAATTGTGGATATGGGGACAAACACCAATTGGAAATTCAGAAATCCCTTATATTGTAAACCCCTTAACCATAAAAATTAATAGAATTTGTGCTGGAAAAGATTACATCTTACTTATTGATGGTATTTTTACATTGTACTTAAAATTTAGGATCTTCTAATATATTTTTATTATCAGATTCTTTTAAATCAAGTTTTTATAGCAATTAGAAATGGGTCCTTTAAAAGTTCAAATAGTTTACAAATGAACATCTTGTTATTTCTGAGATTTTGCCTAATGATCGCTATTCATTTTTGCTAACAAGTAACAATGTTATCCTACATTTTTAGATAAAAATGAATTATATCTATTAGTTTTAGGTGAACTTGTAATAAAAAAGCTGGATATTAGATTAAAAATTCATAATGTTACACAAAATGATACTCATCTTTTTTGTCTAACTGAATTATAATAGTTTATAAAAATAGACAAAGCAAATCTTTGTCAAAATGAGTAAATCGAAATGAAAGCACTTTATGAACAAATTCGATATGAAAATTCAGAGAAAGTTTTGCATTCAGCAATCTCACCCTTAAATATAATAAAATTCACATTAAACTCAATCTAAGGCTTTGTTGTTGATAGAGAACGCTTTATTGATGGAGCATAAACAAAAGGTATATCAAGTGCAATTCAAGTTTATTAATAATAATACTCAATATCAGAGGCACATAAATAAGAGACTTAATTAAAATTATCTATAATTAATCATTAAGTAAATCGAACTCCCAGTAAAGTTGTGATACACTAATCAAAATCTAGATTATATTATTCTCCTTAGCCAATAGTTTTAAAATCTAATAAATCAGTAATAACACCTTTAAAGCAATCTGCAGTTCTCCCAAAATCATTTCTATCTCACACTCCAAATATGCAGCAACCTTTGACTCGCTCTTTTGTAAATTACACTGATAGCAGAATAAAATCTCCTGTGAAAAAAGCCAATTTAATGAGACTTTTAATTTAAGATGTTCAGCTTACTATTAATTCCATGTATACCTATCCCTAAATTGCATTTGAATTTAGAGAAAGAGTGTATTCAAACAGAAGCAGCTCAGCCTAAGATATAAGATAAATGATAAAGGAGATAAATCCAAGAGCTAACAGTTCAGAAAAAGAAAAAATATAAGAATTTATCCATAAAGAAAGATCTTATGATTAGGAACTGAATAAATAAATGGAAACAGTAAGATCCCAACTAGAAGGTTTGAAGCGATTATCAAATTAATCAGAAGATATATTTGGAGATGAAACATCGAAAAAAAAATAAAGCATTGCTGATGATTTATCAGTTGGAGAATTTGGAACTCAGGATAAAGAATCCAATTATGTTTAAAGTAGAATTTTAGGATCAAAAAAATAATTTTCAAATCAATAAAATGTATCACCAATCATCTAATCTCCAGGAATATAAAGATTTGAAGAAACAACAAAATTCTTCGAAGAAGAAATCTTAATAAGAAATAGGTAGAAATAAGATAGAGTATTATTGAGAGAAATAATGTCCTCTGACTCCTCTACATATGTAAATGATGAAAATTTATATGCAGTAAGAGCCAAAGACTAAATTTTAATTGCAAGCAGAGTTGTAAACGAAGTAATTGATTAGAGTTGGGAATTAGTAAACCACAATAAATATAAAAAAGTTATTTCAAAAAACGAACCTATACAATACATAGAGGAAGACATCAAAATATACGAAGGTAATTGCATCATTCGAAAATAAGTTAGAAAAGCTCCAGAAATGCTTACTATAGGGGAAGGGATTAATGAAGAATAATAGAATGGTGATATTGTAGAAAGTAGGAGATTAATTGAAAATAATGAATCGTTGACTTAAATGAAAGCAGAAGGTTGGAACTTAGATAACATGTAAAGGCTTGAAAGAAATCTAGGAAAAGAATAGATATAAATCCAATTCATTGAAAACAGCTAAAAGGTTTTAGTAAAAAAATTTTCGCCTGAATAAATGTCAAAATAGGCAGAATGCAAGAATAATAAAAAAAAAGAAAATGAGTAAAAAGGTGATCAGGTCAAATATGTAGAAGAAGAAATTTTAAAGTATAATAAAAAAACAGGTAAAATTGAAAGAATGTTAATAAGAAAACCTTATGAAGAAGATATTTACGAAGGGGAGAAATAATAAATCGAAAATGGAATAAAAGTACTTTCTAGAAGAATAATTGATGATTCTTAAACAAAATAATTTATGTTAAAAACTGGTTGGTAAGCAACTAAAGAAGGACTTTTTTAAAAAATAATATCAGAATCGGAGCCTGAATAATTTGTTGAAGAAGAAATCTTAATTTACAATCCATTAACAAAAAAATCAGACAGAAAACTAGTAAGACGACCACTTTTTGATATTTAATTAGAAGAAATAAGTGAAGAATTAGACGAAGATGGGGATTTTGGTGTAAAAATTGTTGCAAGAAGAATTGTTGAAAAAGATGAAAAAATACAATAAGGATAAGAATGGTTAAAAAATTAGGAAGGCAACTTTGAATTGTAAATCTCATAAGCTGAATCAACATAATATGTGGAAGAGGAAACATTAATACAAGATCAAAATGGAAAAATAATACGTAAATTAATAAGACGACCTCTTGAATAATGTAAAGGCAAAGTAGGAAGTAATTTAAGAGAAGTAGATAAAAATGGTAATATTGTAATATCGAGAAAAATTATTGACAAAATAGGAAGTTTGAAAAATTGGAAATAAATTGGAAAAACCTTTGAAAAGATTATTTCATAAGAGGAACCTGAACAATTCGTTGAAGAAGAAATAATTATAATAAATCCTAAAACAGGCAAGCAAGAGCGTAAATTAGTTAGACGTCCTTATGAAAATGAAGAGGAAATTGGAGATTAATTGAATGAATCAATAGGTAATAACCAAAAAGTCGTGGCTCGAAGAATTGTAAAAAAATGACAGCACTCTAAATGAATGGAAGAAAAATTAGAAAACTGGATAGTTAGAAAAATTAAATTGTTCAGAATGAACCAGCTAAATTTGTTGAGGAAGAAGTTTTAGTAATGAATGAAGAAACAGGAAAGATGGAAAGAAAATTAGTAAGAAATAATATTAGCCTGGCTTGAATGTGGGAAATAACTTATAAGAAAACGATTCAAATGGAAATAAAATTCTTGCAAGAAGAATTATTGAAAATACTTCATCAACTTAACAAGTCGAAAAGGAAGGATGGAAAAACAACTAAGGAAATTATGAAAAACCTTATCAATTCAAGAACCAACTTAATTTATAGAAGAAGAAGTTATTATAGTGAGGTAAGGAGGAAAGCAAGAGAGGAAAATTATACGAAGACCTTTGGATAATGATGAGAATATAGAAGAAGGTGAACAACTCTTAGAAGATTTAGGTGATGGTTGTTTTGTAGTTTCTAGAAAGATTGTTGAAAATGACTTGTCTCTTGCTTCTTCTAAGTGGAAAAAGAATAGTGATGGAAATTATGAATAATCTTTGGGGGTTGAACCTTCTCAATATATTACCGAAGAGGTGTTATAATTTAACAACGAAACAGGAATGATGGAAAGAAAGCTAGTAAGAAAACCTTATCTGGGAGGAAAGATTCAAGAAGGTGATTAATTAAATGAAGTGGATAAGAATGGAAATAAAGTACTTTCACGGAAAATAGAATCTAATCTTCAACCTAAAGCAACCAAAAAATAATGGTAGAATGTTGGAAAATAAGAAGAAATCATTCTAAATTCAGAAGAACCAGAACAATTTATTGAGGAAGAAATTATTCAAATCAACCCAAAAACAGGAAAATTAGAGAGAAAAATTGTTAGAAAACCTCTGAATAATGAAGAAATAGATAATTTATAAATGGGATAAAATTTAGAAGAAGATTTGGGAAATGGTAAGCAAATAATTTCAAGAAAAATTGTCTAAAATGATCAATCAAATTAAGCCTTGAAATAACAGGGTTGGGTAAAAAATAATGATGGAAACATGGAAATCAGATTTCAACCTGAGCCTATGAAATATGTTGAGGAAGAAATATTAGTTTAAGGCGAGGATGGAATTGTTTAAAGAAAACTAGTGAGAAGGCCTTATTTACCTTAAGATAACAAATTATAAACTGGAGCTGTTATAGAAAAAGACTAAAATGGGGAATAAAGTTGTCTCAGGAAAGATTGTATAGAATAACTAGCCAATCGACTCAACCTGGATTTAATTAAATAACGGCTAATTAGAGAAAGTAGTTTCGCAGTAAGAACCTGAAGCTTATATTGAGGAAGAGATTATCATAATAAATCCAAAAACTTAGAGATAAGAAAGAAAATTAATCAGAAGACCTTTGACTCAATCAGATGTAGGTGAAATAGGAGAGAATCTTCAAGAAGGTGATCCCACTAGAAAAGTGGTGGCTCGAAGAATAATCTCCAATGAATAATCTATGGATCAAATGAAAGATTGGTAACAAAAATAAGGACAGATGGAAATTTAATTAGCTTAAAGTGAACCAACCAAGTACGTTGAGGAGGAAGTTCTTTGTTATGGAGAAAATGGATTACAAAGAAAATTGGTGAGGAGACCTTTGACAAAGGAAAATTCATAAATGGGAAATAACTTAAATGAAGTTGATAAGGACGGAAACAGAATTTTATCTAGAAAAATAGTCGATAATTCTTAATCCCTTAATTAAGTCCAAAAAGATTGGCAAAAAGGATAAAATGGTACGCTTGAAAAGATTATTTCATAAGAGGAACCTGAACAATTCGTTGAAGAAGAAATAATTATAATAAATCCTAAAACAGGCAAGCAAGAGCGTAAATTAGTTAGACGTCCTTATGAAAATGAAGAGGAAATTGGAGATTAATTGAATGAATCAATAGGTAATAACCAAAAAGTCGTGGCTCGAAGAATTGTAAAAAATGACAGCACTCTAAATGAATGGAAGAAAAATTAGAAAACTGGATAGTTAGAAAAATTAATTGTTCAGAATGAACCAGCTAAATTTGTTGAGGAAGAAGTTTTAGTAATGAATGAAGAAACAGGAAAGATGGAAAGAAAATTAGTAAGAAAATAATATTAGCCTGGCTTGAATGTGGGAAATAACTTATAAG